>BOLG01001588.1:5000-7500 GCA_016861445.1 Oryzias woworae
TTTTATCAATATACTCAACAACCATCACCCGTCCATAACAGTTAAACACACCATGGACTCCCAGGAAATCAATTTCCTAGACACTACTGTTTATTTTAAACCCATTAGTAATACTCACAACGCTTTGCAGACTAAGGTTTTCTTTAAACCAACGGATACACATGCATTACTACATAAATCCAGTTACCATCCCAAACACACGTTTAAAGGTATAATAAAATCACAACTTATCCGTTTCTTTCGTATTTGTTCAGACCCCACAGATTTTCATACTGCCACTCAAATTCTATTTAATACCCTACGAACTAGGGGCTACTCCAAACGCTTTTTACGCACTATAAAAAATACCACTCTTTCCCTACTCGCTCCCACTCTCTCACATGCCATGATTTCTTGCTCTTCCCAAACCTCATCTCAACAAAACATAACCCTAACCTCCAATTTCCCTTACCCTAAACAAAGTTCCCACCCTCAATTTATCCTCCCCACAATTTCCCAGAATCCTTCCACTGGGCAACAAAACTCACAGACCACCATTAATACTGAAACCTCTTTCCAGACACCACAACAATTAATCCCATTTATTTCCAACTTTTCACACAGAATTCAGGGCCTTCATCGCACCATTAAAAGCAATTTCAATAATATGCGCAATTCTTATCCGGTTTTCAGCCATTACCGCATAGTTTCAGCCTATCGAAAACACAAGAGCCTTTGTTCACTTCTCGTCAGATCTCAATACCAAACCAATACGTCCAATACCTCCACCTTACACACTGAACATTTCAAATCCATAAAAATAATACAAAACAATTTTACCAGAACAACATATCCTATATTTGGCTCTATGTCTTTTACTACAACTAACATTGTTTATATCATAACCTGCAAACTCTGTAAAAAACAGTATGTTGGGGAAACCAGATACTCCATACACATCCGGTTATCCCAACACCTTTACAACATTGGGGCAGGTCGACTAACCACACACCTGGTACAGCACTTTCAGACTCACCCACCTAAGAACCTTCAAATTTCTGCTTTAGAGAATAACGACCATTGGACCCTTGGACAAAGAAAAAGAACAGAAAGGAAATGGATTCACAGACTCAAAACCATGGTACCCCATGGATTGAATGAAGATTAATACAAAAAGAGAAATTATTTTTATATAATGTTAAATCCTCATCAAATTAGCTCTGCCATTACCAAACTGTTATATCATGCGGGAACCCCAGGTTCAAACCTCAAGCCTAAACCCCCCCTTTTTTTTTTTTTTTTTTTTTTTTTTTTTTTTTTTTTTTTTTTTTTTTTTTTTTTTTTTTTTTTTTTAAAAAAGCACTTACCCCCTAATTATGAATTTACGAGTGATTTTGTTACTCACCCCATTAAACACTACTAACCTATTAAAAAGATTTTAATCTCCTAAATATATTTTTTAAATATTAAAGCCCTTTTAGCACTTACCCCCCAAGCTTGAATTTATGAGTGATTTTGCTACTCACCCCACTAACACTACTAACCCATTAAAAAGATTTTAAAGATTTTAACCTCTTAAAAAATTTTTTTAAATATTAAAGCCTTTTAGCATTTACCTTTTTTTTTTTTTTTTTTTTTTTTTTTTTTTTTTTTTTTTTTTTTCCCACTGGAAAACATACATAGCCATAGTAAACAACACTGGTAGCCTACTTGGCACACCTCATACAAACTTAGAATACCATATGAGAAACCAAGGTTCAATCCTAAGTTATAACTTTTACAGGAAAATCCCCAAAAAAGAAGAACCTACTAATTTTATCCTCCAATTTTTAATTTTTATACTAACAATTAATACTAACCTTTTGGTTATTCATTTAAAGCACTTAAGTTTTAATTTTTTAGTTATTTTATTATGATGTTTTGGCACTTAATTAGCCCTTTTCTCTTTTATTATGTTTTTTAAAAAATGTTATTTTAGCACTTCACTAATTTTATGCATGTTCCCTTCCCTAATTTATAGGTTCCTCTCTCAGCACTTTAAATATTCAATTTTAATCTTATTGATCATATTTTTATCCACAACATTTAGGCTCATCGGTTAAAAACAAGGACTATCACGCAGAAAACTAGGATTCAAATTCAGACCACAACTCTTTTCTTTGAAATGAAACCCTTTTTTTTTTTTTTTTTTTTTTTTTTTTTTTTTTTTTTCTCTCTCTCAATTTGTTTCCCCCTTTTTGTACAGTATGGTAGGCCAGTGCACAGGAAGGCCAACCACAGCCCCTACCCTAACCCTAACTCCTAACCCCAACCCTAACCCTAACCCTAACCCTAACCCTAACCCTAACCCTAACCCTAGCGTTTTTTCCGAAAACGGTTTTTGGCCTATAACTTTTGAACGGAAGGTCCTAGAGACTTGGAACCAACGTTCGTCAGACATAATTCGGCCCTTCTGAACACACTGGAGTTGTCCCTGAGTCTCTACGACTTTCCGTTCAAAAGTTACAGAAAAAATTCTCCA
>BOLG01001588.1:15000-111165 GCA_016861445.1 Oryzias woworae
TTGCTGGAGAAGGCGAGCAATCCAGATAAGGTAATGGTAGAAAAGATGGTGATTGCAATGGGTATTAACTCCAGAAGCCAGCTGGCTAAAGAAACGGCTGTTAAACAGCTCCAGGGGGCCCTTCGAGCAGCCAGACTTAGATTTCCGCATGCAGAAATATGGGTACCTTTGATTAACTACTCCACTGACCTACCTAGCAGGGAACAGGCCACTCTGAGGTCTTTAAACCAGTACATTACCAAGAATGTACACTTTATCCCTAAACTAGACGCTTCACGGTTTGCAACTGAACCAGATAAGGTTCACTGGTGTAAAGACACGGCCAGAGCCACTTTTGAGCACTGGCTTAGCTATTTAAACTTGTAAGCCCCTTAAGTCCGCTTGGGGAGGGGTATGCAAGGGGACAGCCCCTTATATCCCAAAATGTGATAGTACTAGCCAAAAACTTTCAGCTTACAGAACCACAATTTCAGCTCCTGAACAAAGGCCTTACCTTTATTCCCACAATAGATATTCATAAAAACCAAAAGAAACAGCTAGAGATAGACATTCAAAATTACCACAGAAAGATTAAGTTGGCACTTTATTTTGACAATTCAGATAAAGAACAGCGCCTGCCATTTATGCCGACTTCAATGTGGGCACCGCCCACAGATAAATTACCACCTGAAATTAATAATCTAATAAAGAAAGACATGGAGGACTTAGCCTCACTATCCAAACCATTTAGAGAAAAATACAACTTATCAGTACAAGAGATACAGGCCTTGAGAGCATTGAAGAATAATAAACATATTATAATCAAACCAGCTGACAAGGGGAGCTCAATAGTAATTATGGGAAGAGACCAGTATATATTTGAAGTACAAAGACAACTAGATGATCCAATTTATTACAGGAAACTCAACGAGCCGATATTCTTAGAAACAATTCCAGAAGTTAACGAGATTCTGGAAGATCTAAACAAACAAAATTTCATTTCAACTAAACAAAAAGCTTACCTGAAGGGGGACACTGCACCCAGGCCCCGGAGGTTTTACATTCTCCCAAAAATCCACAAAGACCCTGAAAAATGGACAATTCCATATCAAATCCCACCGGGGAGACCTATTGTCTCGGACTGTGGCAGTGAGACCTATCGGACAGCAGAGTTCCTTGATTTTTATCTGAACCCTCTATCTATCAAACATCCAGCATATATAAAAGATACTTATCACTTTATAGAGATAGTGAAAGGTTTAAAGGTTCCGAAGGAAGCGGTGTTTTTTACAATGGATGTGGACAGTTTGTATACAAATATAGACATTAGAGCAGGCTTAGAAACAGTAAAAAATATGCTACAAACGTATCCAGACCCAAAAAGACCAGACCAGGCCATTTTACAATTACTAGAAATAAACTTAACCAGGAATGATTTTGAATTCAATGGTGAATTTTACCTACAAATCAAGGGAACAGCTATGGGGAAGCGATTTGCCCCCGCGTATGCAAATATATTTATGGCAAACTGGGAGGACAAAGCACTAAACAAATGTGCAAAGAAACCGTTACATTATTTCCGATATTTGGATGACATCTGGGGGATCTGGCCACATTCTGAGCTGGAATTTCTAGACTTTGTGGACATTTTAAATAATCAGGACCCCTCAATTAAAATCAAATATGATATCCAGAAACATTCTATCAATTTTTTAGATACGACAGTTTATAAAGGGCCAAGTTTCACACAGTCCCAAGAATTAGACGTTAAAGTCTTTTTCAAAGAAACGGACACCCATGCTCTACTGTACAAAACGAGCTTTCATCCTAAACATACTTATAAGGGACTAATCAAATCCCAACTACTGAGATTCCGCCGGATCTGCACCAGAACCCAGGACTTTTACGAGGCTGTCAAAATATTGTTCAAATCACTGCGCAACAGGGGATACTCTAGAACATTTTTGAGACAGTGTTTAAAAACGTTTCAACAACAAAAAAACAGGGATAAAAAAGATATGATTCCCCTAATCACAACGTTTTCCTCATGTAGCACAAAAATTCATAGGAACTTTAAAAACAACTTTGAGAGTCTTTTACAAGCACAGGGCCGACTACAGAATTACAAGGTGATTTCAGCATTTAGAAGGAACAAAAACTTAAGAGATTTCTTAGTTAGAGCAAAAGTGAGTCCTGTACAGCCAAAGAAGCAAAACTTAGTTACATTTTTTTGTAGACCCAGATTTATTAAAAACAAGTCCAGCGGTGCATTATTTGAAATAACACAGGATTTTACAGCCAGAACACAAAACTGTGTCTACTTGATTTCTTGTTCTCTATGCAGTAAACAATATGTGGGACAAACCAGAAATTGCATCAGTACTAGACTGTGGCAACATAAGTACAATATAAGCAATAAAAAGGAGGCTCATACCCCATTGGTTAAACATTTTCTAACTCATGGTTTGAAATCACTGAAGATTTGTGGTATCCAGAGTAACTCATCTTGGACAGACTCCGAGAGGAGGAAGCGTGAAAGAAGGTGGATCCATTTACTCGGGACCAAAAAACCAGCAGGTTTAAATGATGTTTGAGGTTGCATTATTATTGTTGTTGTTGTTGTTGTCATTCTTCTTGTTCTTCTGGAGGGCTGAAGGGAGAGTGAGAGAGGAGTGAAGCTGCATGGCATCAGTTATGACTTTACACCACCCCCGGCCCCGATATGGGAGTCTAGACCCAGCCACAGGACTCTTACCTAATGCTAACCCTGACTTTCTATTCTAGCCCCATCCCAACCTTTTACCCTAAACCCAACCACAGTACCCTTGCCTAATGCTAAAACACAGTACCCCTGCCTAATGCTAAAACACTGGACCCTTACCTAATGCTAAAACACTGGACCCTGGCCTAATGCTAACATTGATTTTAACTGAAACAACCCCCCCCCCCCACCACCACCACCACCACCACCCCTTTTTCAGAAAGAAGGAGAAACCTACTCACCTTTCCTGAATCGACTAGTGATGGGCCATCAGAGGAGCCTCAACGGCTGGCCTCTTCAGAGACACTTAACCTAATCAGTCCCTGCTTTGCATCGAAAAAGAAAAAAACAACTCACCTGTCTAAGACTCCCCCCCGTCAGACCTGCAGAAAGAAGCCGCAGCAGCCCACTCATCCACACTCTGTCTTCAGCAACCTAACAGAGCAAACCGAGTTGGTGCTACACAAGTACTGTTTTTATTTTTTGTTGTGTGCCTTAGCCTGAGGAAGACTCAAAAGAGTCGAAACGTTGCTGGCACACTTTTCACGTTGTACAACTTTTGTCAATACTTTTTCTGGTAAATAATAAAAAAAAGGAAAAAAAACTTTTCCAGTTTTCGTTTTTTTCTTCATTTTTTTACCTTGTTCAACAACAACGACAACAAAGAACAAAGGGAAGAAACTCACCATGGACTACTACGACAACGGGAACAGAGATGACTGGACCACGGTGCGCTACGGAAGAAGACGCCACCACCGTGAACACGATGACTACCGCCGGGACCGACCGTATCAGGGGATGGACCGTGCCCGTCCCGTCTCCGGGTCAAGGAGGAGACCGAGGTCCCCTAACTTTGACCGGAGTAGGGCTCCACCACCCACTCCTAACCCTAACCCTAACCCCTAACCCTAACCCTAACCCTAACCCTAACCCTAACCTAACCCTAACCCTAACCCTAACCCTAACCCTAACCCTAAACCCTAACCCTAACCCTAACCCTAACCCTAGTTATCCACGCAGGGGCAACCGCCGCTCCTACGCAGATGTTACCAGAGACGGCCCCCAGCGCATGGAACCGAACTTTTTCAGGGAGCAACAGGTGAGACGTGGCCGCGCACCGCAACCTTCATACAGCTGGCAATATTACCCACGTGATGAGGATTTCCAGCGAGCGCGAAGACCCAGACTCACCGCCAGACCTCCCAATCAGAATAGCCGTCATTTTCTCACAGCTGGAAGACCACAAAATGCAACATTTATGCACAGAATACCATCAGATGACCCGCACTTCACTAACAAAGTGCATATCATCAACAGACTAATTAAAGCTGTACATCACTTGAGCAATGTATCCAAGGAGGATTATCCTCCATCTTTGAACAGAATCCTCTACAATTTGGCTACCATTATAAAACCTGCTTCCCCCAACTCAAACACTCAGCTATTGATTGAGGGGAATGCCAAAAACTGGGCATATAATACCATCTCCATCCTCAGAGATCATTACCAGAAAAATATTGACTCTGAGATTAATAAACTTGCCCAGTTCTCCACACCAGAGTGGAAAGGTCCGTTCGAAGTAGCCACATCTTGGGCTAGAAGAAGTCTGGGCAGACGACTGAGGCAGGAAACACTGGACCGCAGCCAGGCGGTCATCATTGCTGGACTGACAGAACCAGTCCCTCCTCCTCCTCCTCCTCCTTCTACTCCTCTTCCTGCCCCTCCTGCTGCAGTAATTACATCACAGGCAGCTCAACAAATCACAGAACCAGAGCAACAAGTGATTATGGAACTGGATCCACCAACCCCTCCAGTGATCCAGCCCACTTCTGCAAGACAACAGAGCCCAGCTATAGCACGGGAGTCTTCTCCATCTCAGAATAACGTGCACCAGATCACAACGATGGCCCAGATCCACGCACCACCTCCAACTTCGACCACTTCCAGGGTTTCAGTGGAAACAATGACTGATCCCACTGAATGGACTTGGTCTCCTATGTTTGATATAACAGAGATGAGTGAAAATGAACCCTTGCCTCCCACATCTCCCATTCTTCCTCTAACAGTCCCTCTCCCACAACGTACCATTCGACTACAAGGGAAATCATCAGAGGAAAATGTTGTCAGAGTTCTCAATATGCAGACAACTGACATTGAACCTAGAGATGAAATGGGACCAGACTTCATACCTCCCTTCATCAGGGCTCCACAACCTACATATTTAGGCCCTGAACCGAGGGAACAGAGTGAAGTATCTGCACACTCTCCAGAAAGAGAACCCAGCTCTCCTCCCCCTTCAGCTCGCATTCAAGACACCAGCACCAACAGAACTGAAAGCAGGGGCTATCGGGCCCTCACTCCAGCAACGCTTTCTAAACTCAGAACCAGCGTACAGTCCCGACTGCCTCTGGAACCTGCAGAACAGACAACCTCTTCTGCAGCAATAACGCGGGTGTGTACTCCAACACGACATGCTAACACACCCCGAAAATTCACAGATTGGCATCTGCATATCCACCACAAGACAGTAATTATGGGGGATTCTAACATAAGCAAGCTCCCAGCTTTCTGGACCGACCACATCCAGGTCGACAGCTTTCCTGGAGCCAGATGGCAACACGCTGAATTCCTGTTAAAGAATGCCACCTGCAACATTCAACCAGAGAAACTTTTACTCTCTTTTGGCATCAACAACAGGTCACAGAGAGACAAAAAAGCCCCGGTTACAGAGATGACTAAAACCCTTACTGTGGCCCAAGAGAGATTCCCAAATGCTACTATCCTTATCCCTCTGATTAACTTTTCAACTTATCTTCCACCTGAAGACCAAGCCATCCTGCTCCACCTCAATCAACATATTCAGGAACTGGAGGACTACATTCCTCCCCTGACTGACCTCTTTGAGACGGACAGAGACTACATCCACTGGACTGCAGACACCGCCCAGAGGATGCTTAACCACTGGAGCACCTGGTTAAACTGACTCTTCCCCTAACCCTGTCACAGAGAGAGGGGAAAGAGAACATCACTCTTTTCATAACTGTATCCAAGCAAAACATCTGGCTGTACAGTTCTTTCTTTTGTCCAGCAGAGGGAGTCTCTGCACATTTGATTTCTATTTTTACATAACCCAGCCCTAAAGGATTTCCTAACCATAATTAATCTCTTTTTTACAGCTACAATCTCCATCAGCTCCACCTTATCTAGCCTAACCATAACTAATCAGAATCTTAGAGCCTGGATTCACAACATAATCATATATTTTAATTATCATTTCTCTAAGAACTTTAATTAAATTAATTTTATGTTTATGAAACCCAGCCCTAAAGGTATCTTCTACTAACCAGAACTTACAATATCTTCTTAACCAGAATCATATCTGTCCTATTTGTTGATGAACACCTTTTTTTCTTTTTTTAATTTAGGTGGGAGGAAGTGGTTATCCTGAGTGCAGGCAGAGATGGCCAGTGCATATGGGGGCTCCATGCTTTCAGTGTGGATCCCTCAATTTCTTAACCCTAACCTAACCCTAACCCTAACCCTAACCTAACCCTAACCCTAACCCTAACCCTAAACCCTAACCCTAACCCTAACCCTAACCCTAACCCTAAACCCTAACCCTAACCCTAACCCTAACCCTAACCCAAGGGAAATCATCAGAGGAAAATGTTGTCAGAGTTCTCAATATGCAGACAACTGACATTGAACCTAGAGATGAAATGGGACCAGATTTCATACCTCCCTTCATCAGGGCTCCACAACCTACATATTTAGGCCCTGAACCGAGGGAACAGAGTGAAGTGTCTGCACACTCTCCAGAAAGGGAACCCAGCTCTCCTCCCCCTTCATCTGCATTCAAGACACCAGCACCAACAGAACTGAAAGCAGGGGCTATCGGGCCCTCACTCCAGCAACTCTTTCTAGACTCAGAACCAGCGTACAGTCCCGACTGCCTCTGGAACCTGCAGAACAGACAACCTCTTCTGCAGCAGTAACGCGGGTGTGTACTCCAACACGACATGCTAACACACCCCGAAAATTCACAGATTGGCATCTGCATATCCACCAGAAGACAGTAATTATTGGGGATTCTAACATAAGCAAGCTCCCAGCTTTCCGGACCGACCACATCCAGGTCGACAGCTTTCCTGGAGCCAGATGGCAACACGCTGAATTCCTGTTAAAGAATGTCACCTGCAACATTCAACCAGAGAAACTTTTACTCTCTTTTGGTATCAACAACAGGTCACAGAGAGACAAAAAAGCCCCTGTTACAGAGATGACTAAAACCCTCACTGTGGCCCAAGAGAGATTCCCGGATGCCACTATCCTGATCCCTCTGATCAACTTCTCAACTTATGTTCCACCTGAAGACCAAGCCATCCTGCTCCACCTCAATCAACATATCCAGGAACTGGAGGACTACATTCCTCCCCTGACCTCTTTGAGACGGACAGAGACTACATCCACTGGACTGCAGACACCGCCCAGAGGATGCTTAACCACTGGAGCACCTGGTTAAACTGACTCTTCCCCTAACCCTGTCACAGAGGGAGGGGAAAGAGGGAGTTATTAATCTTTGCAATAACTTTCTGCTTTCTTCTGCACAGCTTTCCCTACTTGGCAGAGGACTTTCTTTCATCCCATCACAGTGTAACAGTAAGAGTTTGATTCTTCAGTCTAGACACGACTTACAAGAATATCATAGAAAAATTAAATTAACACTTCTTTTTAAGGATACGGGCACCAGTCAACCTCAGCCTTTTACACCCAAATCTGACTGGACCCCTCCTTCATCTACTCTTCCTCCTCAAATTAACACTCTAATTAATCAGGATCTCTCTTACTTTCAAAAGGATTTTAAATTAATTAATAACAAGCCTAATCTTACCAGAAATGAATCCAAAGCCATAAAAGATTTAATCCAAAATAAAAACATTATCATTAAACCTGCTGATAAAGGCAGCTCAACTGTCATTATGGACAGAAAACACTATTTATATGAGGGATATAGACAATTGAATGATAGAACATATTACCGCAAACTGAACAAACCGATATACTTGGACACAATCCCTCTGGTTGATAAAATTCTTAATAATCTATTGAAAAAGAAATTCATAAATCGTAAACAAAAAACTTACCTACAGGGCACCTCGCAACCGAGACCCAGACGCTTCTACATGCTCCCAAAAATCCATAAAGAACCTGAAAAATGGACAATCCCATTCAAAGTTCCTCCAGGCAGACCCATAGTTTCTGACTGTGGCAGTGAAACCTACTACACGGCCGAATACTTGGACTTCTTTCTGAACCCATTATCCATGAAGCATGACAGCTATTTAAAAGACACTTATGACTTCATAGAAAAAGTCAAATTACTTGATATTCCGGCTAATTCCTTCCTTTTCACCATGGACATAGATAGTCTTTACACAAACATAGATCACGCAGAAGGAATTGGTCCCATCAAAAGAATTTTTCAAAAATATCCAAATAAAAAACAACCAGATAAGGAACTACTTGAACTCCTGGAGATTAACCTGAACAGAAACGATTTTGAATTTAATGGAGAATTCTTTGTTCAGGTTAAGGGCACAGCTCTGGGGAAGAAATTTGCCCCGGCTTATGCTAACATTTTCATGGCAGAGTGGGAGTCCACAGCCTTAGCAAAAAGCATTTTAAAACCTCTATGTTATCTTCGTTATTTAGATGACATCTGGGGAGTGTGGACTCACAGTGAACAGGAGTTTGGGATTTTCCTGAGGACCCTCAACAGTCACAATCCCTCAATCAAACTCAAGTCAACACACCACGCCTCCTCAGTGGATTTTCTGGATACCACAACATTCAAGGGAGCTAATTTTCACATCACACATAAATTGGACATAAAGGTATTTTTCAAACCCACAGACATGCATGCTCTTTTACACAAGACCAGTTTCCATCCAAAACATACCTTTGCTGGTCTGATTAAGTCGCAGCTGCTCCGTTTTCACAGAATCTGCACTCAACAGGCAGATTTTCAAGAGGCCAAAAAGACCCTCTTTTCTGCATTATCCACAAGAGGTTATTCCCGCTCATTCTTAAGAAAATGTTTTAACTCATTCCAACAAACAAAACCCATTGATACATCTCCCCTCCTACCTATAATCACAACCTACGCATCCTCCACACGCAAATTGGTGGGGGTTCTCAGGAAAAACCTTCAGGGTTGTGCCCAGAGCCATGGGCTGCTTCAGGATCACAGGTTCTTACCAGCGTACAGGCGCAACAAAAATCTTGGGGACTTTTTGGTCAGAGCTAAGCTCCCTCCCCTTATACAACCCAGAAGAAGAGCTTCTTCTTCCTTCTTTAAACATTTGGACTGGTTGCGCAGCCATTACAATAAAAATGTCTTTCCTTCTTTATGCAGAGGCAATCCTCAGTCCAAAAATTTTATTTATGTGATTTCTTGTTCCACCTGTGGCATACAATATGTGGGAGAGACAGGCAATACTCTTTTAGTTAGATTTACCCAACATAGATACAACATAACCAAACAAAAAAATAAAGAAACTTATTTGGTCCAGCACTTCATTCTTCATGGATGGGATTCTGTCAAAGCTACAGTAGTGCAGACTAATCCCAGATGGTCTACCTCAGAAAGAAGAAAAACTGAGAGGATTTGGATTTCTAAACTGGACACTTTACATCCTAGGGGACTCAATGAAAAGAGAACATCACTCTTCTCATAACTGTCTCCAAGCAAAACATCTGGCTGTACAGTTCTTTCTTTTGTCCAGCAGAGGGAGTCTCTGCACATTTGATTTCTATTTTCACATAACCCAGCCCTAAAGGATTTCCTAACCATAATTAATCTCTTTTTTACAGCTACAATCTCCATCAGCTCCACCTTATCTAGCCTAACCATAACTAATCAGAATCTTAGAGCCTGGATTCACAACATAGTCATAGATTTTAAGTATCATTTTTCTAAAAACTTTAATTAAATTAATTTTATGTTTATGAAACCCAGCCCTAAAGGTATTTTCTACTAACCAGAACTTACAATATCTTTTCAACCAGAATCATATATCTGTCCCATTTGTTGATGAACACCTCTTTTTTTCTTTCTTTCAATTTAGGTGTGAGGAAGTGGTTATCCTGAGTGCAGGCAGAAGTGGCCTGTGCATATGGGGGCTCCATGCTCTCAGTGTGGATCCCTCAATTTCCTAACCCTAACCTAACCCCTAACCCTAAATAAAAACAACTAAACAGAAACTTAAACAGGACTTTCAAACAGGTAAGGGAGGGACTCCAGCAGGAGTAGTTGGTAAAATAGAAACCTAAAAACAGAGGCTGAGAAAATAAGAATTAGTAACAGGATGGGAGGGGCTCCAGCAGGGGAGGAGCAGTTCAGAGAGCGGAGGAGCTCATTTCTGCTCTGACTTTCGTAAGGGAAACATCTCCCAGGGACAGCAGCAACTCAGACTTTCTTTGTAGTGCCTCAACAGCCTGAAGAAGACCCGTTCAGGGTCGAAACGTCGCGGCTGAGGCACTTGGAGTTTTGTTTTTCATTTTTTGATTTCATTTTTTAAATATTTTTTTTCTCTATCAAAAAAACTAAAAAAAACATTAAAAACTCATTTCATTTGATTTTAATTTAAATTTCAGTTTTTTTTTCCACACACATCTCAAACATACCCACACACTACACACAACTTATTAATTTAGAATAACCAAGGCTACATCACGATGGCAAAGGATGGGTGGACACTGTACCAACCCCGCCGTGGTAGGCGCCGTCCTCGCCGAGACTTCCGTCCCTATTGGGAGCAGGGTGCTGGGGCTCACAGGGGGATGGACCGTGCACCCCCTGCCTCTGTATGGAGGTGGGGCCCTGCCCCTCCACCTAAACCCTAACCCTAACCCTAAACCCTAACCCCTAACCCTAACCCCTAACCCCTAACCCTAACCCTAAACCCTAACCCTAAATCGCGTAATTGCAGTGATTGCCTCAAAAGGTTGTGCAACAAAATATTAAGTTATGGGTACCATCATTTTTGTCCAGACCTGTTTCATTAGTTTGTTTTTTTTAAATAATTATGTTAATCAGCAATTCAAAAGTGATGGCTGATTTTGATTATTTAATTTTCAATAAATTTTTATTTATTGTTACTTTTGTAAGTTTCAAGTGATTTCAGTGAGAATTGTGGGTTTTTCCTTCTTTAACTGAGGGGTACCAACAATTTTGTCCACGTGGGTATATGTATTGATCAAGAAATGACAGGTACATTTGATAAGGTGAACTTTATTTCCAGGAGACAACTAATGTTACAGTCAATATTTTTGTTCAGTCTGTCTTTCTTATTCCTGTAGCCATGTGTGTGCAAGTCTGAATATTGTTGGTCGTATGTAAAGCTAAAGTCCCCTTAGCTATCACGCTCCTAGGTGAGTGACATATGTTCTCCGCATTTGGTCCATCTCCTGTTGGAGCATTAAGTTCTTAACAGCCGCGCCCAGGAACTTCCTTCGGGTTCGTTAGGCCAACAAACGTTAAGCACTTTTATCTTAAAATCAAAATAACCAACTTTCATCCAAATTACAAAATATTTCCGAATCGAACTTTAATTCAACTAAATCAAATCAATTCAATCATCTCCCGAATCCGCTAGGTGGCAATATTTCATGAGGAAACGTGTAAAATGTGAAGAAGAAGAAGTCGGGAATTGCTGTGACGAACAAGAGTCACATACAGAGGGCGGAGCTCAATGTGGGAGGAGCTCAACGTTTAACCCCGCCCACGTTGAGCACGCCCCCGGGCTGCGTACTGCAGTCATTGGTAGTTGGATCCAGGAGAGCACAATCTGAGGAGCACAAGCGCCCCCCTGTGGCCAGGGACAGCAGCTGCAGCACTGACTGTTCCTGCATTGACAGGAAGAAAGAGCTCCATGTGGCATCAGGAATCTGTGAGCTCATTGTTCCCACACTGATTGGGGATGGGAGGGTGGGAGTGCAGCACAGTGCAGCCTGTTTCACATGTGAGGCCATTACATGACCCGATGTGTGTGAGTCTGTCATTGTTTCCATGTTAGCAAACTTAGTTACTGTCAGATATTTACTTCCCCTAAGCACACAAACACACACTGACAAACACGCAGGCACACAAACAAAAACACACTGACACAAAAGCAAAATTACAGACATTCATATTAAAACAAACTTCTAAAAAGACAAAAAATGAAAACAAAAAAAAAAGCATAAACATAAAAACAGAATTAAAATGTTGATTAAACACGTAAGGAAAAACAGATTAACACACAGGCAAGCACACAAACAAGTCTGAACAAACACTTAAAAAACCACATTAAAGACACACAAACCCAGAAGCTGAAAAAGTTTAACTTTCAAGTTTTTTATTCGTTTTTTGAACAGGATCTGTCACAATAACAGTAAAGTGATCCCACCCAAACCCCCCAGCAGTCATCCTTAAAATAAGAACCTCACTGGGGCAGAAAATGCCTGCAGCTGGTTGGGTTTCTCCCAGCATGCATCAGGGTTGTCAGAGCAGAAAAGAGATGCAGATATTTCAGTGGGAGGCATCAGTCTGCTTCTGGCAGGCACTTAATGCAAAGTGTGGCTGTAGATGAAGTCACAAACATTTCAGCTGCTGTGTCCTCCCACAGACTGGCCCGCACAGACGGGTCATTATGCTGCCCAGTACCAGCTGGTACCACAACTCCTCATCCTCCTCTGCACTTCATGTGGGGCTCTGGAGTCCGAACATGGAGCTGACCTGGAGGAGCAAACCTGTGGACCTTCTCTTCAGATGTGCTGTCTGCTTCTCAGTGGCTTCTGTGGCTGAAAAAAGATGTGAGTACAGCGTTGGCATCAGCTTCATGGGGGAGATTTTTGGGGTTTTTTTTGGGAGGTGGGGTGTTCTGCTTTTCCTGGTCAGTGGAGCCTCAGAGGGGACACTGACTAAATGATGCTCAGTCAGCCAGAAACAAACCAGAATTTAGTGTCAAGAGGCTTGATGACCACGAAACATCACCTTTTCTTCAGTCGAAGGCCTTTCTTTCAGCATCTGTTACAGCTGGGACCTTCTCAACAGATGTGTGGTCTGACTCCGGGTCACACTGAGCCTTATCAGCTTTGCTTTCCTCCATGTCTTCAGGATTACTGTCATGACCAAAGACACAATTCATCACCTTAAGAGGTATCCATAAACAGTTAACCCTGTTTATGCAGACTCTTATCCAAAAAAGCAAAAACATGATGGAAAAGTGTATAAATCCATAAATCTATTAAAAAAAACTTTCAGAGAATATACATTCATCTTCCACTGTTTAATTGATTTTCATTATTTATTTTACATAAATTGGGGTTCCAGCTCAGAAAACCCACAAAAAAAAGATTTCAGATAATCAAAAAACTTTCTAGAAATCTTCCCCAATTTTCAGAATATGAATGTTTTAAATTGAGTTTCACCTACTAATCATCTTTTAAACTCAAACCACCTTCACATGGTCCTCACTGTGTCATTAACCTGCTTCAGGTTGGTTAAATTGTCTCAGTTGGGTTAAATTTGGGGAAGACTTCATCCTGGATAACTGTCCAGAAGACCATCACTGATCCCCTCCATAGTCATGGTAAGCCACTAAAGTTTATAGCTAAAGAAGCTGGCTGGTTCACAGAGCGCTGTGTCCAAGCATATCAACGGAAAGCTACAGTTCAGTGAAACCAAACTGACTTGTTCCAATTATAATTTGAAATGAATGAAATTGTATCCACTACCCTCCCTTTTGCGCTTGCATGGTGGTATAGTGTTAACACACCTCAGAGCAAGATGCTCCTGGTTCAAATCCCACCATCCACCTTTCTTTGTGGGGTTTGCACGCTCTCCTTATGCATGTATGGGTTCCTCTCCGTACAGTCCTGCTTCCTCTCGCAGTCCTAAAACATGCTCTACTCTAAATTGTCTTTGTGCCTTGGTCACAACTGCATTTATGGGTGGATACGGAGTGTGAAGGAGGAGTGTTACATCCACAAAAGTCTAGGGCTGAGAACGCACAATGATTAAAGTTTAAGGTTTTTTTAATTTAATATAAATGGACGAGGGGAGGTAGGGATCGAGGTTTGGCCAAAGGAAGAAAATGAATAAAACAAAACACGGCCTGTTCAATTCCATTTTATTTATATAGCCCTATATCACACAATACAAATGTCTCAATGGGCTTTACACCAGTATTTATACAAAAGAAAATAAAGTCAGTGAGAAAACATAAACAATATCTGGTTGCCAAGCTAAACTAAACAGACTAGCTAAACTGACATCCATGCCCTGAGACCCTCCTTTTCGGTGAGGAAAAACTTAATAAAAAAAAAAAAGGTTTTGTGAAAAAAAAAAAGAAACCTCAGGGATATTCACATGAAGGATGGATCCTCTCCCAGGACTGACAGGCAATGTGCTTGAACTGTTAAAGAAAAATTTGTGTATCCAACTCTATAACTACATGTTTGAACCATACATCCTCACTCCCAAGTCGTCACATATTGACGCATGGGTAGGGTGCCCTCTGTGTCACTCTTTGACGCTTTGAGTGTCCCCAAATTGTCATTTTTTTGACCCGCCGGCTGTTCCAATTAAATTAGGGGTCCAGTCGTTTTGTCGGACGTATTACCAAACCTCGAGACTCGTCCGGAACGGGTACCCTAGCCCAGTCTGCGTCTTGAACCGGTACCGGCGCAGTCTGGTACCGGACCTGTACCAGTTTGCAGCCTGAAGGTAGGGGAGCCTTGATTTAATTGGATGAGCCAGCGCGCCAAAAAATGATGAGATGGGGACACCCAAAGGGTCAATTTTTGACGCGAAGGGCTCCTTACCCATGCGTCAATTAATGACGACTTGGGAGCGAGAATGGGTTGGTTTCAATAAGCTAGGGGTGTGAGACGAGCCAATGATAAGGTTCACGGCAAAAGACAGGAGCACAGACAATCCACCTGGAATCTCTTCCCCTCCCCCGGAAATAGCGGATGGTGGTAATAATAACAACAGAAAATCCGCAGTTCTAGCATGTCAATATTAATATAATATTAATCTAATCTAAGCCTGCGTAAACCGTGTCAGAGCAGAGGGAATAGGCTGCTATGACCCGGTTTATCAAACCAACTTTCCTCTCCTTTGCTCCACTGAGAAGTACATTTAATGGATGTAATGAAAACTGCAAATATTCCAAAAAAAACTTAATTACAGTAGGTTAGGTAGTGGGGCAGTAAGTTAAATGTTCTCTGATTACTAGCAAGCCTGGCAATAATCCTATCCAAAGAGGAATGTTATAAGTCTAACTTTGAATGTAGAAACTGTATCAGCCTCTCTTACATGTTTACATGGAGTTTATTCCATAAAACAGGAGCTTGGTGGCTAAAGGCTCTACCTCCAACTGTGCTTTTAGAGATTCTAGGAACCACAAGCAGTCCTGCATTTTGTGAGTGAAGTGTTCTGTTTGGTTGGTAAGGCTCTATGAGATCTTTAATATAGGATGGGTTCATACCAATTCAAGGCCTTATAGGTTAGCAGGAGGATTTTGAACTTGATTCTAGATTGAACTGGGAGCCAGTGAAGTGAAGCTAATACAGGAGTAATGTGTTCTCTTCTGCTGGTTCCTGCTAACAATCTAGCTGCTGCATTTTGAACAAGCTAAAGACTTTTTAAAGAACTTTTAGGACACGCTGCTAGCAAAGAGTTACAGTAATCCAGCCTAGACGTAACAAATGCTTGGATGAGTTTTTCAGCATCGCTTCTAGATAGTATGTTTCTGATCCTAGAAATATTGCGTAGATGAAAAAATGCAGTTTTACAAGCCTGTGATATGTGAGCCTTAAATGATAAATCCTGGTCAAATAAAACCCCCAGGTTTCTAACTGTGAGATTGGAGGCTATATTTACACCATCCAGGGAGACCATCTGAACAGGTAGAGTATCTCTGAGGTATTTTGGGCCTAGTATAATGACCTCAGTTTTTTTCTGGGTTTAGGAGGAGGTCAATAATTGTCATCACAGTCTTGATGTCACTAATGCAGGCATTAAGTTTCTTTATGTGGTCATTCTAGTCAGGTTTAATGGATAAATACAACTGTGTATCATCTGCACAACAGTGAAAACCAATACAGTGTTTCTTGATGATGTTTCCTAAGGGCAGCATGTAAAGCATAAACAGGAAGGGTCCTAGAACTGAGCCCTGTGGGACTCCATAGCTAACTCGAGTGCAATGAGAGGACTGTACATTTACATTAACAAACTGATTGCACACACCCACAGATGCATTCTAAAAACCATTAATACAGTAACAAAAAAGCACAAACATGCAAAAAAGGAAAGCAGAAATGATTAAGATTCCAGAGAAAGAAGGAGGGCTCTGTACCAAAACACAACGCCACAAAGCACATCACAATGAGAAAAAAACTCCTCATGAAGGAGTTCAGTGAATTCTGAGGGAGCACACTCAGCTGGCTGATCTCTATACCATGAGTTAAAACAAGGTCCAGGGTGTGCTTGTGACAGTGAGTGGGTTCCTTTACGTTTTGTGTGAAACCAACATTATCTAGTAAAGCTGAGAAAGCATTTCCTAGACAATCACTACGGTCATCAACATGAATATTAAAATCCCCTACTATTATTATTTTACCAGAATCTAAAACAATAGTTGATAGAAAGTCTGCAAACTCAGTTAAAAATTCAGAGGACGGGCCAGGAGGACGATAAATAATTATGAATAAAACAGATTTTGGAGTTTTCCTGTTTGAGTGATTTATAGACAATATGATGTTTTCAAATGAACTATAAATGTGTTTGGCTTTAGTGTTAGGAAGTAAGCTAGACTGTGATATTACTGCTAACCCACCTCCTTTCCCAGAAATCCTGGATTTCTGATAGTTATTATGATTAGAGGGGGTTGCTTCATTTAACCTAACATAGTCATCCTGTTGAAGCCAGGTTTCTGTTAGAGCTAGTAGGCTAAGTTTGTTATCATTCATTAACTCATTGACTAAAAGGGACTTTGAGGAAATGGATCTAATTTTTAGTAACCCACATTTAATGACATCATGATTTTGCTTGTTGTTATTGAGAGTATTAGTAGCTTTTACTTTTAGATTTTTGTGTTTTACTCCCCTTTTAGTGCATAAGCTAAAGCTAGCAGCTGCTGGACTAACTGTGTTGTGCTGGGGTTTGCACTAACGCTAAAGGGAACTCAGAGGAGAGTTTTAAACTGCTGCTCTGTACCCGGGTCCTGTTTCTGGGTTGTCAGGACTGTGGTGAAGTTAGTTTTAGGTTGGATATTCGACAGACGTTCATCCCGGATGTCCCGCAGCATCTTTTAGGGACCATCTACAACTTAACTATTGCATGAGATGGTGATGATTTAAAAAAAACAAAACAAAACAAAATCCCTAGACACAGAAATCTTTTGCAAGAGGAAATGAATTAAAACTTAACATTTCTTCTTGTTGATTTAAAAGGAACTTATATATTTTGTTATGTTTGCTATTTGAAAAAAACGTTTTAAACTGATCATTTTTTTCAATAGCTTCCATACCATGGGATCTGAAGACTTCAACTTAATCCTGAATTGTGGGCCCTACTTACCCAACACCAGACACATCACTTTATTTTGCCATCACAGATGAAAAATATTTTTATTAAACTAAATTTTGTAGTTATAAAATGTAATAATTAATTAAATAGTTAATTTTATAGAATAAAAAATATGTTAAACTCTTTTAGCTCAAATATGTATGTTGATGTTTATTTGCAATAGCTACCAAACCATCTGACTTTGATGGGACAGTTTGACAAATAACATAATCAAATGGTGTGATCCAGATTGTGAAATGTGGCATAAATAAATGTTTCTTAAATCATTAAAAATTAAATTTTAAAGAAATATTGACACATTTAATGGCACCTTTAATTATGTTATGCCAATTTGAAATAATTAATGAGAATTTTATTTAACAATTTAATGGAATATTTATTTATTTATTATTATCCCTTCCAGGCTGCACTGGCCATGAAATAAATAAATATGTTATTGAATGTTTAAATTCAGGTGATTCTAAACTTCAAAAAGTGCTCTGCATTGTTTGCCTGATGTTTACTGGCTGTGGTCTGGCTGCTAATGTTTTCTGACTGGGGCCATTTGAATCAGTGTTTGTGTGCATGCCATGGAGTGTGCATGTGGGAGCAGATGTGAAAGTAAACAAATGTTTACCTCTAGAGCATTCAGATGAATAGGATCTCCATGTTTCTGAGAGCTCTGTTTGGTCTGTTTTGTCCCTTGGTTTGTCTTTTGTTCATGGACTCCTATCTGCTGCTTTGACCTGTTAAAGACCATGACCTCCTCCAGGAGAACCCCCGCCTCCCCTCCCCAAAACCATTTTTAATAAGCTGGATTCATAGTTTCTTTAAGTGGTTGCTGGCTGCAGTGGGGGGTCACAGTGGATAGGTTACCAATTTGAATCCTGAAAACTTGACCCAGGAAACTGAAATGAGGGATGAAGAGTAAATGTGATGTGTTCCGCACCCCAACCCCACACAGTGTGCACAGTGCCTCCTGGTCCTGTCAGCATTGCAGAAAACAACACGGCTGACGTGCAGGTGGTGAAGGTCATCTCCAGCAGTGATGTGACTCTGGCGGTCTCCGTGAACCCGGAGGATCTGTTCTACATCAAAGGAAGTGTCCTGATGGTGAAGAAAGGCCTGGATTATGAGGTAAGCCTTTACGTTGCTGTCATTCGATCAGCTCCTGGTGAACACACGTCACTTTCTGGATGATTGAGTGAAGTTTTTTCATCTACTAGAGCCTTAGTCACAACTGCCCTTATGGAGGGATATGGGCTGTCTGCAGGCAAAATAATGGTCAAACCTGTCCAGGGCATTTGGTGGCACTTACCAAACATTTGAAAATGACACATTCTATTTCTCTTGAAGTGGAAATGCGAGTCCCAAGGAAACTGCAAGACACAGCTGCGCTCTCCTTAAGATGCAGCCGCCCCTCTCTATGACCCTCTAAAACAGTAAAGGAGAAAATTCATGTGAATAAAATAACTTTAGAACGTGGATTTTACTGCAGAACACTGTTTAATGAGATGGATTGAAAGTAATTGAGGATTAATCCAGATGAACAGTTTTTTCTATCCAGAATCCAGAATTTGGGTTTTTGTCCACAAAATTTGAGTTTGTTTACTGCTACACACTTGAACTTGTTTGTTTGTTTACTGATTCTTTCCAGCAGCTAAAGTAGCAGTGTTGGGTGGGGGTGGGGGGTTTAGCTCCATTATGAACAAAGCGACAAACATAAAAAAAAAAACATTCTTTATCAAAAAGCAGCTTTTATTTAATGAAGCTTGCGTGATCAGGGGATGAATTGAAAATGAGATGGTGGCGGGGGGCGGGGGAGGGGGGTGCAAAGTGGGGGAGACAACCTTTTGATGCAAACATGGGCTGGTCCTCAGCAGAGAAACATGGAGCACTCCTGCTGGATGTTCTGCTAAAACAAAGGACCGGCAGAAGACATAGAACCTCAAACACCAGCAACTGGTCCACTGAGCAGAAGTCCAGTTCTTCCTGTGACCTCTGATGGAGCCTCTGTTCCAAGACTGGACCGACACTTGACTGTCACAGAGGACATCCTGGACCCGCTGAAGCTGAGTCCAGCAGCCCCCCCATCAGGAGTCACAGGCTTGGATGTTCTCTCACAGTCCTCTCAGGGCTGCATGCGTCTCTGCTGATTGCACACTTTTCTTCCGTTTCTGTCTCCATGACAGTGTTTGCATGCAGCTCTGCAAAGAGTTGTGTGCCCCCACTTTGAGTAACTCTTTACCCTAATGCCTGCTCTGCCAATGAAGAGATCTTGTAATTCCTTTAAGTGGCGATACTGGTTGTTTTCTGTCCAGATTTCTATCTGAGGGGAACTTGCCATCATCTCTCAACATTTCAGAAGGGGAAAACTGCTGTGTTTTATTTCAAATGTCAGACGACGCCTCACATTTCAGTTGGAAGCAGCACAGAGAACTTTCGGCTGGAAATATGTTCTGCTGCAGCACCAAACAACAATGCTTTTTGCTAAGTCAGATTTGGCCTGGTGCTTTCTGTGGTTCTGGGAGTAACTGCAGCTCTGTGTTGTGCAGTTGTTGCCCAGTGCTGCTGTGGTGGTGTGGGTGCTGTGTTCAAGAGCGGGATCCACACCTGTGAGTATTCCCAGGAAAACACTCTCAACACAGCATGAGCTCTTCCTAACCCAGCCCGCCCTCTCTAAGGTGAATGAGTCTGTGGAGGTCTTGGTGGAGAATGTGAACGACAACCCACCAAACTTTGCTCAGAACCACTATGTTCTGGAAGTGAATGAGGTGAGTGGCGCTGCATTGCTGGGTAAAAGAGTGGTTTCACTCTGACCATTGTGTCCTGCAGCTTCTCCCCATCAACTCCAGCATCGGGCTGCTGCAGGCCACAGACGTGGATTCAGAGCCGCTCTACTACCGCTTGGAGTCGGCCACGGTGAGAAAACCCAGCCAAAAACTCAAATGAAAACTCACTCATTCTTTCTTTTCTAGACAAGACAAAATTTGCATTCATGCTGCAACTATTTATGATGAACAAAAACTGCAGGTCATTTTATTTGCCACTTTTTGATCAAACAAAAAAGTTGCTATCTTACTGAATAATCTGTCATGTCTTTCAGTTTAGCACTTTCAGTGTCACAGAGCGCTGAAGTAGTTTCGTTTATGTCTTCATGGTGAAGGACTTCAACAATGTTTTGGATTGCAGTATTTGAGCGTAAATCTCAGTTGTCTTTGCTGAGGTTTTCTATAAATGGGTTTCATTAAAGTTCCACTCTAATCATCTTTTGGTCTTTTGTAAAAACCTTCCCAGTGGTCTTTTAATTATGATCATGCAGTTTTTAGCCACCTCTGCGACAGACTGGCGACCAGTCTAGGGGTGTCCCCTGCCTTCGCCCATGAGTAGCCAGGTTAGGCTCCGGCAGCCCTGTGACCCCGAAAGGGACAAAGCGGTTCAGAAAATGAATGAATGAGTTTTTAGCCAAATCAAAGCAGTTTCTATAGAGCAGCAGGAGTTCAACAGAAATTCACCTGAGTTGTGGGTAGGACTGCTAGTGTGAAGCAAGCCCGTCCCACTTCCCATCATTCATACTCTCCCACCAGCTTACAGAACCTCACACTCCCAACATAACATTACAGTGCAAGAAAAATGGCCAGTATAGTAGCTATTCAACGGTACAGTTTTGATCCAGATTCCAGCTCAGACAAGGAAAATGAAGATGTTCATGGATCTATTTGTCTGCAAGTGGATGCATCAGAATGGAGCAGAGCAGGGAGCTTGTGGCCCGCCGATTGTAACATCTGCCAGCTGCAAGCTTTTTCAAACTGCATTTTTTGTCTGCTCCTGATTCACAACAGTTTGAATAAAGAAATACTCAGAAATGCAATTTCTTTGTTACTTAAGGTTAAGGGGAATTGTCCAGAGATGTGCAGAAAAGTTGCTGAATGGGAGCAAAATCATTGTTGGGTTTCAGGCAGGAGAAACTATTGGGTTTGAACATCAGTAATGAAATACTAAAGTCCAAATACTGCTGATGGCTTTCTTTCAGTCGCTGCGATGATTCACTTTAAACAAATCAGGTTCCAGAGCTGAGCCTTTCTTGTGACCCTTGACTTTTCTATCTTTTCTGTTGGAGGGTCTTTGTCTGGTTGTCATAAAGGTTATTTTACATAGACGGTTTCCATGAACAAGTCTCATAAAAACTGATTATATATTTCATCAGTGTTCATATTTTTCTGTCCATTAAATCAGGACAAATACTTCCGTCTGGAAAGCATGAACTCTCCCAGGATCCTGGTGAAGAGCATCCTGGATTATGATGCTGTGCAGAAGGTCTCCTTGGTGCTGCACGTGCAGGTCGGCAGGTGTTGCTCAGGATCAGGCTCAGCTCGTCTCTGCTGGTCTTTGCTGAAGCTCATATCTTCTTTCAGGACACGTTCAACGGTTCAGCCTCCAACGAACCCTTCTTCACCTCCGTGGCCACCATCACAGTGCAGGTGAAGGATGTGGACAACCGCCCCCCGTGGTTTCAGCCCTGTCAGAGGATCAGCTTTGGAGCTGCCAAACTGTGTGTGAGCAGCGGCTACAGGGGGAGGGTCAACCTGACTGAGAAGGAGGTGAAGCTGAGATGTTTCAGGACTTCTTAGACACACAGAGAAAATAATAAAATCTCTGTTAAAAATGCACATCTGTGTCACTGTGAGTGTTACACTGAGAGAGCCTTGACTAAAAGCTGGTTCTAATGCACAGGAAGGTCCGCTGGTTATGGAACCCGGTCCAGTGTTTGCCAGAGATGGAGACCGGAACCGGAGTGAGCTGATCAGTTACAAAATCCTGCGAGGTACTTCTGCTTCTGACATCTTTTTCTGAGTCAAACATCCGATGGTTCTCAATTCAAAGAGCCAGCAATCCAGAACACATCATTGCACAGTTTTTGCCATTTCCTCCTCAGTGGGTCATGAGCCATTTTATGAAGGTCCAAGTCTGAAGTGCTGTTTAAAGAAACAAGCCACAAACAGAGTCTGCTCTTCCACAATGTCTCTACAAGGAAACAGGCCCCATTTGGTAGAAGTGTCTTCCAGTGGAGACACAACACTTCACCGGGTCCACGTCTGTCTTCTGTAAATCCACAAGAGCAACAACATTCTGAAATGTTTCCCAAAGGTTTGGTTCTGTTTCTAAAAAGTCCCACATCTGATGGAGCTTCTAAACTTCAGGAAGCATTTCATTGTCATGTGGATTTTTTCATTTACTGACTGACCTAGCATCTCCCCTCCCTTAAAACCATCTCACCTGGTCTGCAGGTCATCCGGCAGATGAAACAGACTTCATAAAGTCAGCTTTGATTTTCTGCTCATCGTGTGTTCTCTAATCTCCAGGAAACGAAGGGAACATTTTCCAGATTGATGAGGAAACAGGAAACATCTCCATGACCAAAGCGGCGGACGTGGTCGGCCCCGTATCCCTAACAGTTCTGGTAACAGCAGCTTTGAATGTTAAAGTGCCAGCAAAGCTCCTGGTTCTGAGTCCAGTAAGCCTCCACCACCTTTCAGGCGTCCCAGGTGACCAACAGAGACCAGTTTGCGTTGACGCAGGTGACCATTGAGGTGATGAAAAAGAGCAGGAACCCCCCTCGCTTTGAGAGGGAGCGATACGAAGGATTCATCTACAGTAACTCTGTACCTGAGAGCATGGTTCTCCGAGACCGGAGCACCAATCGGCCCTTCCGGGTCCGGGCTCAGGACGAGGACTTTGCAGGCGTGAGTTCCTTCAGATCCTTTCTCAGAATGCAAGAAACCAGTGGCATTTTAAGGTCGACAAAACTTCCTCCACTAAATCTGCAGCTCGCCTAAAATAACTCGTTCTTAAAAAACACTGAGATGAATCTGGAGGTTCTGGAATAATCTAGACTCAATTATAATCCTGTTCCAGCAGCAGCTTTAAGTAGAACAAAAGTGAGGCCAGACAGAAAGCCCCGCCTCTTTACATCTCCCAAAAACCTGAGGTGAGAAACACTAAGTGGTTTTCAGACATCTATGAAACTGCAGAAATGACAGAGATGACCGCTGAAACTGTTAGGGTTCACAAGATCTGAAGATATTTCAGTTAATCTCAGAACAGTTCAGTAAATAGAACCATCCTATCACATTTTTGTCTTTAAAGTAGTGCTGTCAATGCATTAAAAAATGATGAGATCAATAACACTTTTGGGTTGTGATTAATCACGAATAATCACAATGTTTTACTATGAAAATTTTACACCTCCATATGCAGTTTTTGAACAAAAAAAAAACCCAAGAGAGAAAATGTTTCCTTCATTGTTATTGTCTGAAATGTTTAAATTTATAAAGTGTTAATTCAGAAGTTTCATTTGTGCGCACAAAACATATCAACTGTAAAATAAGTAGAACTGTAAAAACTTGAATGTCTGCGGTATTACTCCAAGAAAACAAAGATGCTGATATACAGCCATAAGAAACTATTGTGTTTCTTGCTTTAAATGGTCCTGGTGAATACTCTATTCTAATTGGCTGCTAGGTGTTCCGGAAGAAGTTCCGGTCACAATGTTCTATATATGCAGGCTTCTTCAAAACAAATGTTTCTTTCATGATGTGGACAAGAACAAGCAGTAAGACGTGAACTTTCTCTCTGGACTGATGCTTTGCTAAACTTATAACAATTGGCAGATATATTGCTTTCCTTTACCGCTGCAATTCAAGGTCGCTGCCGGATCAGCAATGTATTGTGTTACCGCAAAAATGGGCCATTTTACGTATCAAATAGACCACCTTTTGTGAGAATGTGATATAAACCTAAAAAATAACAATAATAAGGTACTAAAAATCAATTGAATATTTATTTATTTTGTAAGTGACCATGTTATAAGCAGGATTGTGCCAGACGAAGTGTGTTTTCAGAAATGAATGCATGCCGTGGAAGCCTGAACCATCGGAAGACAGTTGCGTCATGGAGTGTAATTAATCAGCATTAATATATTTGCGTGCATTAACACATTAACATTGACAGCCCTACTTTATACATGCTGTTTGTTAACAGGCCCCTCCATGAACAACCACCTTAAAGTGGTGGAGGGGTTTGAGAACTCGGGTGATCTTAGGAGCTAAACTGTCTGGGGCTTGAGGCACTGGTAGTGTCTCCCATGGCAGACAGGTCCTGGGTGACGAGCCACACGATTCAGAAACCCTTATGAGAAGACAAAACACAGATCCAGTAACGTCGCCTGGATTGGCGTTACCGGTGCCCCACCCAGGAACCAGGTTCCAGGATGGGGCTCATAGGCGAGTGCCTGGGGACCAGGGCTCTTCCCACAGACCAGATTGGGTCCTGGAAAGCGCCCCGTCTGGGACTCCATTGTCTTCCTCGGGGACTTCGAATGCCCACATGGGTAACAACAGTAGCACCAGGTGGGGTTTGATTGGTAGGAATGGCTTCCCTGATCTGAACATGAGTTGTGTTTTGTTTTTGGACTTCTGTGCTCATCATAGTTTGTCCATAACAAACACCATGTTCAAACACAAGGGTGTCCATCAATACACGTGGCATCAGGACACCCTCGCCAGGAGATCGATGATTGACTTTGTAGTCGTTTCAGGTGACCTTCGGCCGTGTGTCTTTGACACACTTAAACGTACTGTGAAGGTCTGCTGAGAATGTCTGGCTGAGCCCTCTGTCAAGGAAGTCTTGGAACTCCCACATCCGGGAGAGCTTCAAACAGGTACCGAGGGAAGCTGGGGACATTGAGTTTGAATGGACCATGTTCTCCACCGCCATTGTCTGTACTGCTGTTCGGAGCTGTGGTTGCAAGGTCTCTGGTGTGTGGTGGCAACCTCTGAACCCGGTGGTGGACACCAGAAGTAAGGGATGCCATCAAGCTGAAGGAGTCTCATCAGGTTAGGCTCAGATCCAGGAACAACAGTGCGGTTTCCGTCCTTGTCGTAGAACTGCGGACCAGCTCCACACCCTGTCTAGAGTGCTGAAGGGTTTGTGGGAGTTTGCTCATCCTGTCCATATGTGTTTTGTGGATTTGGAGAAGGCATTTGACCATGTACTCATGTGGAGGGTGCTCTGGTAGTATGGTGTCCGGGAAGCCTTAATGAGGGCTGTTCGACCAGAGAAGGAGCTTGCTCCGCATAACTGGCAGTAAGTTGGACCTGTTCCCGGTGCATGTTGGACTTTGGCAGGGCTGCCCTGTATTACGTGTTCTGTTTATCATCTTTATGGACAGAATTTCAAGGCACAGCCAGGGTCCAGAAGGGATCTGGTTTTGGGACCGCAGGATTTAATCTCTGCTTTTTGTAGACGATGTTGTCCTGTTGGCTTCATTGAGCCAGGACCTCCAGCATGCATTAGAATGGTTTGCAGCAGAGTGTGAAGTGGCAGGAATAGGGTCAGCACCGCTAAGTCTCAGGTCATGGTTGTCAACCGGAGAAAGATAGTTTGACATCTCAGGGTGGGTGGAGTGCTCTTTCCCCAAGTGGAGGAGTTTAAATATCTTGGGGTCTTGTTAACGAGTGAGGGAAGATCAGAGCTCAAGATCAACAGGCGCATTGGTGCGGCGTCCACCGTCATGCGGTTGATGTACCAGTTTGTTGTGGTGAAGAGAGAGCTAAGTCAGAAAGCAAAGCTGTCAATTTACCAGTCAATTTTTGCTTCAGTACTCACCTGTGGTCATGAGCTCTGGGTCATGACTAAAAAAACAATGTCCTGAATACAAGCGGCTGAAAATAGCCTCCTCCTTACGGTGGCTGGACTTTCCGGTAGACAAAGGGTGAGAAGCTCGATCACCTGGGGAGAGCTCAGCGTAGAGTCGCTGCTCCTCCACATCAAAACGAGCAAGTTGAGGTGGCTTGGACAGCTTGTCCGGATGCCTCCTGGATGCCTGCCTGGGGAGATGTTCCAGGCATGTCCCACTTTGCGAAGGCACCAGAGAAGACCCAGGACACGCTGGAGAGACTATGTGTCTCGAATGACCTGGGAACACCTTGGGGTCCCCCCAGAAGAGCTGGAAGAAGTGGCTGGGGAGAGAGAAGTCCAGACATCTTTGCTTAGACTGCTGCCCCCGCTAGCCGGTCCAGGATGAGTAGAGGAAGATGGATGGGTGGATTTGTCCACAAGTTGATCCTAGGCGCTGTAAACACACATGGATCAATACTGTTGTGATACAGGAGCTGCTTACTGCTTGGTCTGTGTTTCTAATTATTTTAATCAGGTTAAGTCAAATTTAAAGATAAATTAACCCGTAAATTAAAAAAGTTGAGACCGTTTTCAGGTATTGGTGCTGCACATGCACATAGGAAAATATCTTTCATGTTTGCACAAGTGCAGTCCAAGTTAACATTAAGCTAACTGAAAACCAACTAAATGGAGTCAACTTTAATAGCAATAACAAAAAACCATAACTATGATTGCCAAAGACTTTCCTTTCCATTGTGGGGAAACGACAGGACCAGACGATTGCAGCAATGGTACCCAAGAACTTTCCTGTCAACATTACCTGACAACGTAAGAAAACAACAAGATCAAACTGCAATGGCAAAGACAGGTGCAAGGCTTCACACCCAAAACAAGCACAAACATCACCAAGCAAATGCAAAGCCCTCATCTAGGACAAGCATGTCCAACGTCTGGCCCCTGGGCCTAATACATCCTGCGTTCAAATGTCCACTGGCCTCCTTTCATGAAATCAACAATATTCAGCCCCAACATTTTCTTCAAACTGTGTGTACGATTTTGACGATTTGACATGGTTAGCTAAATTGGGTTATAAGCTATGATAAACCTGTTTCATTACTGTTGTGCAATCGTTTTGTGACACTTTAGCTAATTTCTAAAATGTCAACTGAAGAAAAAAAAAGACAAGTTGTCAATAGGGGCCACTGCTTCTAGGGTAAGTGGAAATTGGGATATTTTGTTTATTGGAGTATGAAACAACTGTCTGTCTAATATGCCAAGACACTCTGGGTGTTTTGAAGGAGTTCAATGTCAAGAAGCAGATAAGACATGCTTACTGCAACAAGCAAATTTGGAATAAACACTACAAAACATTGTCAAATTGACAGGAAAATTGGATGAAAATATATTTATCTGTTTTCCATGTGGAAAAAAAGAAAAGGTTGGCATTGCAACAAAATGTTCATTAAGTTGTTCATTTGCATTTGAAGTCCTTGTAATAGTTCAAAGAATGTCAGGCTGAATGGTTTGTCCTGAAACATTTTCACTACACCAAATCTGACTCTCTCTGCTAAATCTTGGACACCCTTGATCTTGAAAGCATGGACATGCTTTAAATGTTGCTTAGAGGTGAATAGACAACACATTTGAACCTCGTTCAGTAGACATGGATAAAAACAATGGACCTAAAAACTGTTTTTGGCACCAAAGGAACCCCATGTAAAAAAGGTGTTTGGGCTGCTGGTCAGGAAGGGGGGTCCCCGAGGAAAGGCCTAACCCTAACCCCTAACCCTTTTTCAAAGTCATTTTCTTCAGCTTTACAAAAATTAAAAATGTCTACTTGTACATTAGAATTATCTTCAAATGTTTAGTAATTTCAGGAATTTTCTGCTAAAACATTGATCATAAGGGCCGCCTGGGAACTTCTTTCTGGGACCTCAGAAAACCTAATACCGGCCCTATGCTGTACTATATTAACAATTTCCTCCCAACATTGGGAACTAAGCTCACAATAGTTCCTGACTCTCTCCTCCTGTGTTGGGACATCAGGGGGTCAATCCAGATGTGAGGTACGAGGTTCAGTACAGCAGCTACGTCAATGTGACCTCTGACGGCTTTGTGGTCCTGAAGAGAGTCGTGAAGACCGAATCCTTCGCCCTCCAGGTCACCCACACTCCTGCTGCTGTCTGTCTGTCACTCCCCCTCGGGGTCATCCTGCTGTTGTAAGCTGTGAACTCTGTGCTGTGTGCAGCTGCGGGCTGTGGACGCGGCGACTGGCGAGTTTGGAACGGCAGCGCTCTCCGTTCAGGTCATTCCTGGTGAGGCCATCACTGCTCCTTTGCTTACTAATTTCTTTACTCCTCACTTCATTGACATTTAGTTACTCCTCTCTCTTCGTGTCTGTCACCAGCTGCTGCTGATAATGATAAAAAAGAAAAAAAATATTTTTTTGAAAAAAGCTTTTTGACTTTGAATGCATTTGGAGAGAAGAGATGAGGAGTAAATCTCCTTAACGCCTCACGCATCCAGACTTGTAGTGCCTTGCAAAAGTATTCAACCTCTCGGATGTCTTTTGCTGCACACACAACGGATGCAGCATCAAATTGGCATCTGCTGCCTCTATTTTGATTCTTGTCAAATTTACTGCGCAACACTTTGACGCCTCTGCAGCGAAGCAACCACCAGCAAACTTAATTGTTGACCCATCATGGAAAACATGGATGATGTTGAGCCAGTAGCTTGTGTTTGTATGTATTGGAGAGCTCTACAAAGTGCGGGCAAGCACGTGTCTGTGTCTGAGTTCACAGAGTGTCTTCGGATGCGATGTGCTTCACTCCTGCAGCAGAGTTGCGCTGCGTTCTGCTGGACCCTGTACAGCAGAGCTTGCTACATTGTCCATTGGGCGGCTGGCTAGCATAGCGGGCTCTTTTGCTTCAGCTCCATGGGCTCTGTGACGAGCTGGTGACTTGTCCGGGGAATCCCGCCTTCACTCAACAGTAACCGGACAGTCTCCAGCAAATCCGCAGCCCAGCGGGTTAAGAAAATGAATGGCAGTTCAGGAAAAAGATCTTCGCATCATGTGGCCACATTGAATTCATTTTTACAGTTTTTGATCTAGTCTGTGAAAACTCCACGTGCCCAAAGCTGAGTACCAGATTAGTTGACACGCTGCTTCAATTTTGATGCGCCCAACACCTAAATCATGTTGGGCAGCCTCAAATTGGGTCTTTTAATTGAAGGTGCACACACACCGGCCGCGTCGACTTGCATGCAAGTGACCACATTCAATGAAAAGTCAACGGGCGCGCACCAGAATTCTTGGCCACAGTGTCGGGAAAGCACATTTGCATGCACTGCTAAGCAAGTTTTCAAGTCGGGTCGCGAGTTCTACGTACAAATCGGACACGCATTGAACGCACGCTGAATTTTCAACTGGATGAACATTTTCACGCAGAATCGCAGCAACGCAGCACTGTGACCAATCAGGGATTTGGATTTGGGAGTGGCATGTGAGAGGCGACCGCTTCAAGACACAGAAGTGCCAACTGTTGTTAACATGACCACAAAAGAGAAATGAATATTTGCGCATTGTGTCCAGTCAGGTTAATATGACTCCAAGACGGACATTTAAAGGACCAGAGCTGTGAAAACAAAAAGCCTGGAGCAAGATTTGTGGGACTGACATGGCTTTGACTCTACCTATTGTCGGTGGAAGACGAGTGCTAGTAAACAGTAAAAACACAAAAGAAAAAGAATCCTCTCCCGGCCACTATCTGCTGACCGTGCTGGGTGGGTATCGCACGTTCTTGAACATGCGGTCGATGTGTGTGTCCCTTGACTTAATGTTGAAACTTGACCCAGCACCATTACCCCGTTCTTGCCTTTATAAATCACTTGTGGTCGGTAAAATGTGTCTTTTTTACACGAAAACTTCACTTTAATGTCAAAGTGAAAACAGATGTCTACAATGAAACAAATGAAACAAAACAGATAAAGAAGTGTAATTGTTGCAGCATTATTCACACCCTTCAAGTCAGTATTTGGTGGATGCACCTTTGGTTTTCACCACAGCACTGTCTGTGTGGATAAGTCTGCACACTGCCATTCTGCTCTGTTCTGACTTTGAAAACTGCTAAAGATCTGTCAAGTTCTACAGATATTGAACATTCATGCCACTCTTGGCAACACAGATTGAAGATGCTTGATTTTTGACATCATTCCTGTACAACCCACCACCACCACCCCTGTGTGTATTTTCTGAACCTGTAGCGTCGTCATCGGCAGCTGTCCAACACTACTAAATTTCCCAGCTTGGGATAAATAAAGTATCTCTAATGTAACCTAATAAACAGCTCTTTTCAAGTCCAGCCACAAATTCTCTATAGGAGTTAGATCTGGGCTTTGAGTCAGTCCCTCCAGAACATTTACCTAGTTCTTTTAAACCATTCCTCTGCATTCCTCTGTGCTTTCTCTGTCATTGTCTTGCTGGAAAATAAATCTTCTCCCACGCTGTAGTTCTCTTACAGACAGTCCCCTCAAGACTTCAGTGTCATTCTGCCCTCTGTCTTTACAAGTCTTCCAAGACTTGTTGCTGAGAATCATCCTCACAGTATAATGCAGCCACCACCATGCTTCACAGCAGGGATGGTGTGCTTTTGATGATACGCTGTTTGGTTTCACCAAACATGACTGCTTGTCTGATGCCTAAAAAGCTTAATTTTGGTCTCATCAGACCAATGAATCTTCTTCATCTTGATCATGGAGTCTTTCACATCTTTTGGTGGACTCCAAACTGGACACTTTGGTGGATAGGAATGTTCTTCATATTAGAAAATTAGGTTTTATTGGCACATATAGGCTTTTGCATTGCCATTCTCCCACCAGTGAAGACCCTGGGCAGCACTTTCTAGATGCAAAACCTCTCATATCTCAGCAGCTGAAGCCTGAAACTCAGTTAAAGTAGTGGTTGGGGTGTTGGTAGCTTCTCCCACTCGTCTTCCATTTGCATGGCTACTCATTTTATTAGAGCAGACTGATCAGATTCACACGTGTCATGGCCTTGAAAATTCTTTTGTATTCGTCTGTTCAATAATGCTTTTCAAAAAACATTTTCTTGAGCTGCTTGGAGTGTTCCTCTGTCTTCATGTTGTGGTGGTAGTCAGGAATACCAGTGTCAACCAGACTGAACTCTTTTTCATACCTCTATCATTCCCACACCACTCAGGTAAACTACATCTCACTATGTGAGACAGCTGTCACTAACGAGATAGACGTCTGTCGAATTTACCATTACATATAAAAGGGGAGGATTAATTATGCAAACAATTATATTTCTTTACATATTTTTGTGTTGTTGGGATTATTGTAGGAATTTGTTTTCATCATGAGGGCTACATGGTGGCTTAGTAGTTATTGCTCTCAGATAATAATAAGAAGGCCCTGATTTACATCCCAACAGGGGCCTTTCGGTGTGGAGGTTGCATGTTCTCCCTGTGCATGCGTGAGCACTTCAGTTTCCTCCCACAGTCCAAAAAGGATTCATTGGTTCATTGGTGCTTCTAAAAGGTTCCTAGCTGTGCAACGTGTGGGAGTGATTTTGTGCACTGTGACACACTGGTAGTCTGTCCAGGGTGTACCTCACCTGTAGCTGAGACAGGCTACAGCAACCCTGTGACCCTGACAGGGATGTTGCAGGTTACAAACATGGATGTTTTCACTTTGACGTTAAATATTTTTAAAAACATTTTTGTGTGAAAAAAGAAGAATTTTATTGACCATGACTGATTTACTATATGAAGGCAAGAAAAGAGTCAAACATCCAACAGGGTAAAAACATTTTACACTCAAACACACACATTCACACGCACAAACATCAACAGGCAGCATCATCTGCTGAAGAAGAAGGTCCCAGAGTCTTCAGACAGAAGAACTGGGAAACTGCTCTGAGCCTGCTCTCATCTTCTGTTTTGCTTTTGTAACTTCAAATCTCAGCATGAACCCATCAGGTAACCTTCAGTGACTCACCTGTCCTCCCCCTGCAGCTTTAGCCGTTCCCTCCCCTGCAAACACTGGTTATCGTCCTGGCGATATGGCGCTGCTGGGTCTCATCATGGCAGCTCTGCTCGTCCTTTGTCTCATTGTGATTGGCTTCCTGGTTTCCCGCTTGTGGAAGGGAAAGTCCAGTTTGGAAAACTTGTGCCAGGTCAGTCTTGAATGTTCATGCTGGGAATCTAAAATGGTCTCATCTTCACACACTGAATGTGCATGAAAATAATCAACAACTTAAAAAACAACTTACAATCAATAACTCATAGCTCAATATTTTTCCAGCTGCAGGTTACCTCGTACAGCCCCGCCCATTTCGTCATCGTTTTCAGCATTTGTCTCCATTTCCATGTTTTTAATTGTCTGAGTTTTCAAAATAAAAGCAGATCTGATACGTTTAGGGGTTATCTTTAGCATAGTCAGCCTCTGATCACAGTAGTAAAGTATCACAGTAGTAAAGTTTTCATGACTTAACTGAAGTTGTAACGTTTATTACAACTTTAGTTACATTTACAAACTGCAAACCTAAAACACACATGCTTTAAAAAGAAAAGCACGACCATCTCAGCTAGAGCCACTTGACTAGAATCCATGTGTTCTGGTTAACAGATTTTGTGTTTGTTTTTTTAGTCATAAAAAGATTGCCAAAGTAGAACATCTTCACCCAGAGTTTGCAGGTATTTTGGGCCCATGCCTGCACTGACTGTTGCTGCTTGGTTTGTTGGCAGCAATGATGGATACAGAAAATCCTTGTCATGAGGCGATCCACATTAGAGCTGTTGATGGAGGAAATTGGACTCAGTTTACAGTTAAATCTGGTCCAGATACTGGAGGAGAATGAGGGGATTTGACTAAAATCCTTCTCCTGTAGGGAACCTTTGGTGCACAGAGGTCAAAGGTCAAAGCTCAGCGTATGATTCCCCTTTCCTACCTGCAGTGCCTGCGGAGCAAGCAGCCTCGGCCTGGACACCGGGACTCCCTGCAGTACACCAACGACGGCTTCCAGAACGAGTCCGATCGTGGGGGAGCCCGACGCTGGAACGCCACTCCCAGGCGCAGCACCTTTCCCCAGCCGAGGGGCCGGGTTCTCTCTCTGGAGAGGCGGGGCCACTGCTCCTCCTGTGGCATCTACAGCAATCATATCCCCAAAGGGAGCCCCGTGATGAGGTCCAGTAGGAGGGGCAGAGGAGACGGGGACGGGCTCGGAGTGAGGTCCATCCTGTCGCAGCAGCCGCGCAGGGAGGGGGGGAAAAGCGTGTGGTTCAAGCAGAGCGAGGATTCCTCCGACATCGAGGTGGAGATCATCCCGGACACTGTGGGCCGGGTGGAGGAGGAGACTGAGCAGGAGCTGGAGGTGGAGATGGAGGAGGTGATGAGAGACCCCGCCGCCCCCATGAGGGACCCCGAGGACACGCTCGAGAATGAGGACATGCAGACTAGCGAGGACCAGAACCCCACAGAACCAGGGTCAGACAGGGGGGAGGGGGCACAGGACGAGGAGCGCTGATGGCAGGGTTCCGTGGTCAGACTGAACAAACTCAGCTGTGAGGGGGAGGAGGGGTGGAGAAGCTTTTCTATATTTCATCACATCCCCCTGACACTACAGCATCTGTGTGGACCAAAAGTCTGTGGTTCTCATAGCTTCTCCGTGTTATTTCCAGGCTAAGTATGTGCCCCCCCCCCCAAAAAAAAAAAAAAATTAAGATAAACTTCCCAGCATAGCAGAAGCAAACTGAGCTGAGGAGCGGTTCTTCAGAACAGGTCTGAGCAACCCTCCTGTGGGGGGAGTCTCCGGTTGTTTCAGCACTTTCTGGGGTGAACTGAACCTGCTTTCCATGCAGGTGTGACGGAGACGTGGTGCAGCGGCTGCAGGATTGAAGTTTAACGGCCCTGCACAGTGACCTCTGCTGGTGTTTGGAAAACATTCTCAAAGATTCTCATCCGATCATTTCCCTTCATATACTAAGAACTGCTCTTCAGTTTGTTCTGGGGTAAAAGTAGCTGTACTGTTATCGAGTGGAAGTACAAAAGTTTATGTTCAACAAAAAGAGCAATTTTTTTGTCTGTGACGTTTCAAAAGACCTGACGCATTGAAGCTAGTTGTAGACGAGCTAATGCGGCTATGCTGGTTCCAGTTAGTGTAAAGTTAATAGCTGGTATTTCTGGACAGAATTCCCTAAAGTCAGCGCACTGCAAAAACAGGCCCCTTAAAAATAAATAAAAAATTCTTACCCCATTTGCAAAAAAATAAAAAATAAACTGCCAATGGGGTAAGAAAAGTGGTCTTAACACAAATTCTTATTTTGAGAAATACATTTTAATCACAGATCTTTTCTCAAACTCAGGTTATTATTGAAAAACCTTCTAGATCATTTTTTCTTGAAAGACACAAAGTAAGACATTTTTTCTTGAAACAAAGTTTTTTTTTTTTTTTTAACTTTAAGATTTTAGTTTTTGCAGTGAAGGGTTTTTGAACACATTATTTTATTGGGGTGCAAAAAATGTTAAGAATCAAAAAAGAAGCCAGTCAGTCCATTGTAGCTGGGTAAATATCCAACAGACTCAAAGTATGGCGCAGTAAAACCTTTTTCTATGCACCAAGTTCCCGTACTGAAGAAAATGTCTCAGTTCTTCAAGCTCTGTCCTGGAGCACCACAGTTTCATGAGGGAGGTCTGGGGCGGAGACCACTTTCTACTAAACACTTTGAATTCTGATCATGTTGGTGAGAACTAACAACCTGTGCCGTTTAGTTTTGTAAAGGGACTGAAAAATGTTAAATAAAAAGTTTTCTGGTGGTGAGATTTTTTTGTTCTCCAATAGCCACATAACTACAGGAAAACAGCTGAGCTTGACAGGAAGTAAAAGTAAAGGCAAAGGTTCTGATTTAAGCAGCTTCCTCTGAAGATCATCCCGCTTTGATGACCTAATTACCTTGGGTTAAAGTGTTGAAGCAGTTCCACCAGGCTAATCCCAGTACAAAGACGTCATGGTTGATTCGTTGTTAGGTACGATTGCTTGGTGTTGAGGGGGGGGTGAAGACATGCCGGACTTGCTCACGTTGTTGACAGCTATCGGTGTTGGTCACTCATGGGAAAATAAGAAAAGTCCAACCAAACTAAAGCACATCTACATTGAAATCAAAAAGGTTGCACTACCATAACTTAAGACATTTGAAAACTACATTTAACAACAAACCTCAGATCTATCAGTGTTTACCGCTGACAGGCCGAAGCCCTGAAGTTTTGAGAGCATGAGATGAAAGAAAGAGTCGGGTCACCTGTTTACAGTTTTATTAAACTCAAATCCATCAGTGTCAGATATAATGAGCAGTCCTCCAAACATGTCAAGTAAAAGATCAAAATAAAACTCCCTGATTCAAAACAAAGAAACAAAGATTGCTTTCACAAGAGAAGCTCTGATCATTTGATCCTGAAGTCATCGCCCTCATCTGCGTTCATCAGCGGCCTGATCAGTGCATTCAGCTCTACGCACTACTGTTAAGACCTGCATCACACAGCAGCAGGATCACATGCCGCCTGGCTCCAGTGCAGCACATGTTTAATTGGATTTAGCAAAGCCCACCCTGTTGTTATCGCGGTCAAAGACGGTATAGTATTGTCCGATGAATACGTCCCCCAGAATCCACAGCGGCCCTGCAGGAGCCGGGATGTCTAGCCCCATGAAGCCACTCAGGCAGATGGTTTTTCCAGCCTGACTCTCCTGAAAGGGACACACAGAGGAAAAGGGGTGAAGAGACAGTGAAACTAGCTGCTTAGTTTGGTTTAGTGATGCCATGCACTGCAGCCACTGCTGAGATCACAACTGCCCTTACGGGTGGATACAGGCTGTCTGTGAATCTTTATATAAACAAAAAAAAACAAAAAAAAAAAAAATCACATAGAGCTGTCCCCCTCCCTCTTTTGGGCTTCTCCAATCACATCTCCATCATGCTGGTCCCTGCTTACTGGTCCCTGCTTACTGCCCTCTCCTCAGACGCCAGGCACCAACACACAGGACTGTCACAGTGCGCCCCAGCGAGGCTGCCCGGGCGAGGCCACCTCCGCGAGGCCGCCCCGGCGAGGCTGCACGGGCAAGGCCGCCCCGGCGAGGCCGCCCCGGCTCTGCAAGACTGTTTCCAGCACACAGACTGGCAGATCTTCAGGGAGGCGGCCACGCATGAAGGAGAGGTGGCCCTGCAGGCCTACACATCAGGTGTCCTCTGGTACATAAGATAGTGCACAGAGGACACCACCAGCACCAGGAGTGTAACGGATTACCCCAACCAGAAAACCCTGGCTGAATGCAGAGGTGCGGTCTCTCCTGAAAGCCAGGAATGCTGTGTTCCGGTCTGGGGATGAGGTGCCACTCAGAGCGGCAAAAAGGGAGCTGTGCACCAGAGTGAAGAGGGCCAAGGCTGCATACGCTCAGAGGATCCAGGGATATTTTACATCCAACAATCCCCAGAGTATTAGGAGAGGCATCAAGTGCATCACTGACTACAACACTAGAGATTCACAGTGCCCCAGGGACCCCTCTCTACCACAGGCGCACAACAATTCTCCCACCCCCAGCACCAGTCTCACCTGGCCAACAGCCTTTCAGCATGACACCTACAGAAGTGAAGAGGACACTCCAGAGTATCAATCCTCACAAAGCTGAAGAACTGTGCACACCAGCTCACAGAGGTGCTGACAGACATCTTCAACATCTCTCTGAAACAGGCAGTGGTCTTCACCTGCCTAAAGACCACCACCATCATTCTCATCCCCAAAATATCTTCAGAGACAGGCCAGAATGACTTATGGGCCAGCGGCCCAGACCCCGATTGTCATGAAACGTTTTTATGTGAAAGTCTTTTATTTCTCAGTTGCAAGTGAGAGAATTTCTTCTATTGCCGTTGACATTGTTGATGCAAACCGCTCTCGCCTGGCTGCAGACAATGTTGACAAGCTTATTTTCCCAAAAAATCTAAAGGTACACAAATAATTGACTGACAGCAAAAGGATACTGCACTTTACTTGTGTTGCTGCTACATATTTGGAGTAAGTAAGATACTTAGGACCATGTGATATTTCAGTTTTTTCTTTTTCAATAAATAAAAATAAAATGTCAAAAATAAAATGTCAAAATGTCTGTGTTTTGTCGTCAATATGGGGTGCTGTGTGTACATTAATGAGAAAAAAATGAAATTAAATGATTTTAGAAATGGCTGCAACATATACAAAGTGTGAAATATTTAAGGGGGTCTGAATACTTTCACTGTATGTGATGATTGTCTCGATGGGTTCAATAAAGCATTAGGTCAGAAAGAAAGTTCACCTCTTACCGCTCGTTTTTGTCCATGAAGATGAAGCAAAAAGTTTGTTTTAAAGAAGTCTGCGCTGTGATATAGAACATGTGAGGTTTGTGACCGGAACTTCGATTTTAGGTGTGCATCAACACCCAATCAGATTTAAGTATTCACCCCGAACCATTTAAAGCAGGGATATGCAACTCCAGGCCTCGAGGGCCACATTCCTGCATGTTTTCTAATATACTGGTATGTTCTGTTTGGCTAGACACACCTGAACAGGTATTCAGTCATGAGTAGGGCTTGGATATCTGGAAATCACGCAGACACTGCGGCCCTCGAGGCCTGGAGTTGCCCATCCCAGATTTACAGTGCAGAAACACAATTTTTATTTCTTACAGCTGTATATCAGCATCTTTGTTTTCTTAGAGAAATACTGCAGACATGAAAGTCTTTATGTTTATCTTAGTGTTGATGTGTTTTGTGCACACAAATTACATTTCTGAGATATCCGAGTAAACACTTCACAAATTAAAACATTTCAGTCAATAAAAAAATTAGAAAAACGCGTTCTGGCCTTTTTTGTTCGAAAGCTGCATGTCGTATAACATGCAGCTTTAATACCTCGTAAAACATTGTGATTAATCATGATTAATCACAACTCAAAAGTATGATTAATATTTTTAATTGATTGACAGCACTAACTTAAATAAGATTCTGCAATAAGTGCCAAGAGCTGTGCCCTCGGTAATAAAATATTTTTTAAAAAGTTGTTTGTTTCCTAAATAAATCATCTGTGGATTAGTAGGATTGCAGTTTTTTTAGTTTAAAACGCATCAAACCATGACCCTCGTATTGAGGTATGTATCAAGTTAACTGTATCGTTTTATCGTTGCTGTATCGTTATCGGAGAGTCTCAAGCAAAACCAGCCAACATTGGTATGAACTAGAATACGCATTTCTGGCGATTAATGCAATGACCAATCACTGAAGTATAAAGAAGGCTTCAGTGTCATTGAGACCCCACCAGGTGAGATCTTGCATGGAACCCCAGTCTGAGAGAGACTAAGTCATGTTGAGCTTCTTCCACTTTCTAATAATAAACCTTTTTCACCAAGCTGCTTGACAATTGCCTCGTAGCCCTTTCCAGCCTTGTGGGGGTCTATAATTTTGTCTCTGGTGTATTTGGACAGCTCTTTGGTCTTGGCCATGTTAGTAGTTGGAGTCTTATGTCTCAGTCATGTGGGGGGGACAAATGTCTATGCAGCCTCAAGCAGGTGCTTGAGGTGGACTCTAAAAGGCAGACTAACAGGTCTTTGGGGGTCAGAATTCTAGCTAATAGACAGGTGTTCAAATACTTATTTGCAGCAGTAGCATACAAAGAAATTTAAAAAATATATCATACGATGTAAATTCCAGATTTTTTAGATTATGGTTCTCACAGTGGACATACACCAAAGAGGAAAATTCCAGGCCCCTCAATGAATTCAACCTCACTAATGACTAGCACGTCTTAAATGCACGTAACTTTCATTATCCTTAAAAATACTTCATGATACACTTACCAAATGCACAACAATTGTTGCATTTTAATGATGTCCTTCAAGAACGAGGCTCAAAAGAACTGCAAGATACACCTGCACTTCCGTTAAGATGTGGCTGCTTCTCTCAACCCAAAAACCCGCAGAACATGTACGTAAGGTCAACCGGCATATGGGTGCATGTGACTGAGGGCACAGGTCACTGCTGCAAGTGCTACTGCCTCATTACATGCGGCACAGATTAGTCCTGCTAGATATCAAACACACTTACTTTCAGGACGTACTGATCTCCAGTCAGAGTGTAGCTTTGACCTCCAATGTTGAAGGTGATGGCGGGCAGAGATGGGATCTTGTCACAGTTTATCATGTACTGAAAGAGTCAAACACGAAGTTTACGTCAGACTACCTTCAATCAAACAAACATGATCAAAAATAACCACAAAAACTCAACTATCAACTCAAATGACCAACTTTTGTCCTGCTCTTTAAAGTCCCACTCCGATCATCTATTGACTCATTTTCAGAGTGCTAACATCCAACTTTCAAATATGAATTTCTTAACCTAAATCCAAAACCTGTAATTTTCTAAGACAGTTTCTGCAGAGCAGCAGTAGTTCATTAGAATAAGTCGCCGTTTTTTTGCATACCGGTAGTGCAATTTATACTCCATAAAATACAGTACACAGAAATGCAAGGGTTCGATCCCTGTGTGACACCTGGAATATTACAATTATTGAGCTATTAACACTCATGAGATAGTCAATGGTGACAAAGAGAGGCAAGGTAGTACACACTGAAGGGGTCTCACAACCAGAAGGAACAGTAGCAGACATTGAGGACAGTTACAAGTACCTTGGATTTCCACAGGCAAATGGAAACCTGGAGCAGGCAACAAGGAAAGTAGCAACAGTCAAATACCTCCACGAGTAAAGTAAGTCCTGAGAAGCCAACTCAATGGCAAGAATAAAACCCGGGCAATAAACAGTTGCGCACTGCCAGTCATCAGATACCTTGCGGGAATAATCAGATGACCAAAGGAAGAGATGCAGACCACGGATGATAAGACATGGAAGCTCCTCACCCTACATGGAGGGTTCCAGACTGTATGCTAGCCGCAAGGAAGGAGGCCGAGGACTAGTGAGCGTAGAAGCCACTATCCACCTCTGACAGTGGTAGTGAATGAGAGCAAAGGTCCTGTGGGACTTCCAGATACAGACGGACAGGATGGTAATAAAACCAACCAGACATTGTAGTGGTGGATAAAGTACAGAGGAAAGCTGTTGTGGTGGATGTGGCAGAACCAAGAGATTGAAACATCAAGAAGAAGGAACACAGTTCCTGCACTGTAGTTCAACAGAAAGAAAGCAGGTCAATGAGCAACTGAAAGCTGGGAAACTGGAGAAATACCAGGGAATCAAGAGAAGAACTGGAGAAAGTTTGGAAGATGAAGGTGACAGTGGTGCCCGTGATAATTGGAGAACTCTGGGCTGTAACCCCCAAACTGGAGGAGTGGCTACAGCAGATCCCTGGAAAGATCTCAGACATCTCAGTCCAGAAAACTGCAGTGCCAGGAACAGCTATAATTTCATTGGAGTGGGTCTTAGAAATGGTTTATTTCAAGCAATCAAAGCAAGAATAATGTAATCAATAGAGGTGTACAACCATTCAAAGACATGTCAAACATCACATAACTGATGATGGATTGCTTGAAAGGGAGTGGGAGGAAGCAAACTTATATAATCCCATCTCCCGGCTCTACCTTACCATTTTCTTTATGTGAATCATCATTAAAAATGTCGTGACTGAAGACCAATTGAGAGGCCCAGTTCTGATGGGTCCACAGTGCAGATCACTACAAAGACAGATCTGGTCAGTGTGCGCTTACCTCTCCCTGGATGAGTGGGATAGCTCCGATGGCCTTCTGCAGAGCTTTGACCTCTGCAGATGGGCCGGTGAGCAGGGAAGTCCCAGTGTCCACAATGGCCTCACAGCCCCCCTTACACAGACTGAGCTGGCTGCCCACCGCCATCCTGCCCCACAGACACACGCAGAGCATATTCATGTTTGTACTCTAGCACATGGGAAAGGTTTATAGCCGTTTTGCATAGTTTACAGTACAGTTCATTCAGCGTTATAGTGCTACCTGTGCCTGTTATTATTGTTGTGAATGTGCATAAGTGTGAATTTAAAAGCTTCTGAAATGCAGTAAGTGAGTTGTCAGTAAAAGAAAACATATGAAGTGGCCGTTTTATTTACTTGCTTCCCAATGGTTACAGTTTTTCTTTAACAGGTTCTTCTGCTCAGTCTAGTTCGGGTTGTTGTAAATCTGCTCTCCTGACACTGTTGCAAAATGCTTTATAAAGAAAAACTCATTCATTTCTTCTCTCTCATTTCAGAACTGTTACAGACTCTACAACAATTCAGCCACTCCTAAAATCACAAAACGCTCGGAAGTGTGCAGCATGTCTTATGTGTTCATGTTTGCTGCGTTTCTGCTGATTGATGCAGAAGCCCCCACCCGTCCATGTGGATCTGCCAGTAGGCCTGCCGGCTGATATTGACGTAGTGGAAGTCGCCGCTGAAGTATTTGGGGTCTGTTCCTCCCAGCAGCAGCTCACCGCCAGGCTCTGTGTCCGGGTTCCTGAAGCAACAAACCACAGCTTTTCTGTGAAGCAGCCCATTTTCTCGTGTGCGTGTGCACGAGCGTGCCATAGCATTGAACCAGGTTATCACCAAGACCATCAACAGATACTAGTTCTGAGGCAGAGCTGTCATTAGCCACCTTGTTCGTCTCCATCAAGCAGCGAGGCAGGACTGGGCATCTGAACTCACTGATCCACCTCTGACAGCGGAGTGGCCTCCAGACTGGATAAATGCAGCCCAAATACATCAGAGAGGCAGGAGCCTCGCCATTGAGAAGGCCAAATAATAAGGGAGCAACATGGAAACCTCCACAGGTACCCTGATATCCCACTACCAACCACAGCCAACTGAAGGCCACCATGAGGTTTGCTGCAAAAACATACAGCCAGTCATATCATACTCCTTCTGGTTTTAGCCCACTTATTGATATGTAGGAGATAATGCCCGAAGAGATGTCCATTATCAGAAATTAGTGGACTTGGCAGAGGAATCATTCACTTCATCAGTTGGTTGCTTCCTCAGAGTCCTTTAATTTCTGTTTACAGACACTTTAAAGGGCATTCTCCCACTTATACCATGGTCACTTATGAAGGGAAAATTAAATCAATTATTAGTATTGTAAACTAATTGTGTTATTCTTTAGGTTGAAATTGTTTCTCACAAGAAGCGGACTATTTGATACGCCTTGTGACTCGTTTTCAAGGTAACAGCTTCCAAGTCTGTCTCAACCTCGCTCTGCAGCAGCTGCTGTATGAGGACAAATCAGTGAAGGAAAGTGGTAAATAAGCTAAACATGTTTAATGATAATTTCCGAGGGAAAGTTCACCTCTTAATGCTTTTTGTCCAGATGATGAAGCAAGTTTTATTTCAGAGAAACAAAATGCACAAACGGATGACTTTGAAGAAATATTTCCCATTAACTGAACATTAAATGTGGATTGAAAAACTATTTCATTAATTATTATTTGTATAAACTTTTATAACAAGTATTCACTATGTATCAATTAATAAGGGAAGCAAGACAGTAAGACAGACAACCAACCATTTAAAATGAAAGTTTAGCGTGGCAGAGCTAGCTAGCTAGCTAGCTTGCCCCCTTGAGATGCTGGCTGTTCCGCAGAAAAAAAACAATGGTGCTGAGGGATGGGGGGGCAACCAGCTCAGGCCTCCTGAACCTAATGACGATTTTCTTATTTTCAATAAGATAATAGCATCCCCATGTTACCTCAAGATAACCCATTTGCTCAGTCTCCCTGTCAAACACAGATTGAAATTGCGCCTCCCACGCTCAGACCACATGCCCTAGTCTCGCCTCCCTTATTGCATTTTTGAAATCTGGGCTGAGAGTGGAATCGGTCTACAAATGTCCTGTTGTGTTACCTTTTAAATGCTTCTAGATCTAAAAAAAAAAAAAAAAAAAACTTGCTAAAATTTCTTGAAGTATTTTAAAAGTCTGATTAACTGCCACAATTTAGGAATTTATAACCTTAAAAAAGAATCTGTAATATAACATTATGCTGACAACAAATTTAAAGAGAAAGAAAGAAACTAAAACATAAAACCAACTAAATAATGCTGAACAAAATGTAGGTCACGTATATACACATCCATCACTAGAACTATAAGAAGGAAACAATATGGAGACGGAAGCAACATACAGAAGTAACTGCTAGGCTTGTTTAATCTTTAATAAAAGAGCCTAAATAAATCCACAAAAGTTGTAATTATCAGTCATTTGCTCTGCAGAAAGCTCTGTGAGCATAATCTATGAGTAAAGCAGAAGCTGCTGCCGCTGTGACGGTCCAGCCACTGATGGAACATCGGCTGCTGCTTTTCCACAACAAGCACAGCTTCCCACCTCGCCCCCAACAAACAGACATTATTCTGAAACCACAAGTCTGACCACAATAATTCTTTCAGTTTTCTAAAGCTCAAAAGTAGAGGAATACAGAAATTTGATATTTGTAACAAAGTCTTTATGTGAGATTAAGTGAAGACAAATCTCACGCTGAACTGAGAATACCACATAAACCAATCGCTCAGTTGCAGATATAACTTCCTTCAAACAAATATTCATTTTCATCTGGTTTTTTTGTTCCCTTTAATGTGAACATTACTGCAGGAATGTGGGGGATCCACCTCAAGGGTTTTTGTGGGGTTTGAACTAGAAGCTTTTCTTAATATCACGATACAGTTCTAAATAATGGAAATCTCCACACAGATGCTGATGTTACATTTGAGTCGTTGACCAGTTGGCCGGTAGATTAAAAAGGAAAATAAATCTACCGGCCAAACATATTTTTAATCAAGCAAATGGTAACACTGTTTTACACAGAACTATCTGAGGCGTTTTACTTTTTAAACGTTTTTCTGACTTTAAGAAAATTAAATTGGATAAAAGTAGGGCTGGGTGATAAAACAATAATGTTCAAAGTTTGGTAAATCTTTTTCCAGCCTAAACCCACTTTCAATGTCTCCTCAACTTTCTCCCTGATCTGTCTGGTGTGTTCCTTCCACTTCATGATGCTGTTTTCCCCCCAATATTCTCTTGACAAACCACAGAAACTGTCATAAAACAGCTGGATTTGTTTACAGAGATTAAATGACACACAGGTGGACTCTATGAAATCAACATTTGATCAGCAAGCAACTCCTGAAGGCAACTGGATGCTCAGAGAAAAGGAGGCTGAATACTTTTGCACACTGCACTTTCAGTTTTTTTTTGTAAATAAATTAATTCCACATCACAAGTATGTGCAGCTTTGTGTTGGTCTTTCACATAAAATTCCAGTAAAATATATTCATGTTTGTGGTCACAATGTGAGAAAATGTGAAGTTCAAGGGGTGTGACACTTCTGATAATTTGTTGCAAGAAAAGTAAGAAAATAAAAATTAAATATATTGTGTTTTAATTGGGTGTAAAAAAAAAAAAAAAAAAAAAGTTTTCATGTACAGTATTTGTATTCTCCCTCCTTGCTTTCACCCAAAAGTATTAGTAGGAAGAGTAATATTGATAAAATCTTAACAATACCTATCACTGTCAATGAGCACATGCTTGATATTGACTAAAATCCATTGAATACAAATGAAAAAAACTGTACAGAAGAATCCTAACACACAGTATGTCCCAATGTTTTGTTTTTTAATCGGCGTCTGCTCCTTCATGCTTTTATTAGTGATCTTTTCTGCTATGCTACACTGGGCTTTTCAGTTTGTCTATCTAGATGATTTTCTCTCACTATGGTGGTTCCTAACAAATTTAGTGACTTTCCAAATAATCAAACACCCCAAAAACTGTCAGAAACAGCTAGGGGTGCGTCTCCCAGAGTCTAAAGAACAGAGACCAGGACAGCCTGAACTTAGAGGAAACTTACTCACCTGTTTAGGTAGAAGGAGAAGACATTGCTGTCCACCTTCTTCTGCTGCATGATGTTGTCAAACACTGGAACCACTCCATCCACAGAGATGCGGGGGTATGCCATGCCGAGGATCCCATCAAATTTGGCAGCAATGAAGGCGACACCAGGCTGCTTGATAGCCTCCCCAAACACCTGGTTCTCCACAGAGATGTCCCCGATCTGCAAAAGGACAGGCGTGTCCGACAGGCTCCCGTGGAAACGAGTTTGTATGTTCACCATCATACAGTAAAGCTGAGGCTAACAATCCAATCGATCGACGACTTTAAGTTTTAATGAGCTCAAGTTTTGAAGGACTGATCTGCTGAGGCAACTGTAACCTACAGGATAACCCTTTAAATCAGGGGTATCAAACTCATGTAGTATTGCTCAACACCACAAAGCCCCCTTTCTCTGTGACAGCATCTACGCATTTACATTAATTGTGTAAAAACTTCTCTCCTGAAAAGTGTTGCAGCCGATGCAAGGCTGCTCTTCTCCACTTCAGAATCCACAGGAATTGAGTTAATTTGACAACGGTTGAATTTGTTACGTTAGTCTAAAGCTCCGGTGTTAAAGGGTTAATGCAGAGATTTGGATACGCGTGTCCTCTGTTTGAATTTAGAATCAGATTGTTTTAATAGACAAGGTACTTGTCTAGAAACAGTCCCTCGTCTCCAAGACGTTTTTGAAGCAAGGCCTTGTGGATACTTTCGAAAGAAGACAACATGTGTTCAACATCTTTGGTGTAGACTAAATTTGAGACCAGGAATCCCCTGATGACAACAAATGATTGCCAAAATTCCTGTACTAAATTCAGGAAGTAGAAATTGTTATACTGTGTTCATATGGAACGTGATTCACACATCAGGGGCGTCAATGTTATGTAAGTTAACGGATCCGATTAGAGGTCCTGTGGTGCGTTTTGAGGGTTGGATGAGGCGCGGCAGTCAGGCAGCAGCATGTTTTGGGCATTGCGGTGAGTTCAGACTAATGTGGGACAGCGAGTCATCAAACTGCGTCACAGAGACAGAAGTACCTCTGAGAGTGGCCGTCATTCAGACATAGCTCCAGCAGTAGATGGTGAAGCTCTCCGTACCAGGAGAATCCCTGAAGGCTCTCATGAACCCAGACATGATTAGCGATGCTTTGAGGAGCTCTTTAAAACTAATAAACCTGATCTCGAAACATCATCCGTGTCTGTTATGCATTGACTGTAAATGGCATCTACAGTAAACGCGTCCATATGGCGATAAGGCTAAACATTTTCAAAATTAACTCCTCCCACACACAGCCGGAGCCGCAAGTTTATAAACACATTTTTGGACAGGCGTCAAGCAGCAAATTTGCCACATGAATTGAGTTAGTGAAGGCAGCATTAGAAAGAGTAAAATCCTTTCCATCATCACAACATGACAGAATATCACCACAAGAAACAATTTAGCCCCGCCCACACTCACCGTGCATGTGTCCTGGCTCAGGTACCCAGACAAACTGCCGCTTCCGTACTGGATGGAGAAAGACGTGCCGTTCTTCACGTAGGTGCTGGACTTAGCAGAGTTGTACTTATGGTGCAGCACTGAAAGGCGGGGGGGGGTCGGGTCAGACACAGAAGGCCACATCAGACAGATGAGGGGGGGTGCACTCACAGCAAGCGATGTCCAGCAGGGAGCAGTGAACGGAGGGCACCCACAGGTTGGAGGAGCCGGTGTCAAACACCACAGTGAAAGGCTGAGGGGGCGTGCCCAGACCGATCTCACCGTAATACTGAGCCTGGAAAGGAAGAGGAAGAAGTCAGCTGGTCGCCAGTCAGCTAATGCGATGAAGACATGAGTCTAACAACTGCATAGAGATGGTGACATGACAGGAAGTGATTGTCACACAAAGACCACAGAGCTTCTTCTAGCAGAAGTTAAACTGATTCAATCTCAAAGGTTGTGATTCAAAGCCAGCTTGACTGACAGACTTCCTGCATGTTTATGACACCAGCAGAAACATGCTGACACCAGCCTCTAGGAGGCTCCGGCTGATCACGACTGGATCAAGCCGTCAGCTGATGACGTTCACACTCCCTCCCCCAACAGGTCAGTCATGCTTACATCAAGGTAGTTCTTCAGGGTCTCTGGTGTGGGTCCGTTGCTGGATGGGAAGCCCAGGTTGTATTTGAGGGAGTGTTTGTCAGCCAGGAGCTCCTGGGCTTCCCTGCCAGAGTCGGTCAGCTCCCGCCTGATGGAACGGAACTTCTTTAATGGAATTCTGAGGGAAGAGAATCAGGATGAGAATCTGTAGTCTGGATTCTGGACTTGGAGCTTCACATCACGGAGACACAAAACCCTCCATGTTTTCAGGACAGTGAGGGCTTTGGAGCATCATGATGCAAACTTCTGCAGTGAACACAGCTCCTCTCTGGTGGGACCAGGACTTCTTCCTCTGCTGTGGTGGTGATGGTAGAAAAAGGTCTGCAGACGTTCACCAAAACGCTCTCCTCCATGTAAAACTGTACCCCTTCTGAAGCTGTGTTAACCAGAATCAAAGCTTTTAGACCGGTCTTAATGATCAGCTCGGTGGGACCAGAACCAGGGTGAAACCTGGAAAAGACCAGCCCTCAGAGGGCCAGGATAAGGGGTGAAGGGGAGGAGCCGGCGCTTAGGTGGGACAAAGGTAACCTAGACTCGTCTGTGGCCACAAACCCGGAAGTAAAGTCTAACTTCCCGAGGAAACGTTTTCTGGACGTAAACATTCAAAGTGATCAGGTGGGCCTGAGTCAGGAACAGGTTGGAGCTCGCGACTCTGTTTTCCCTTCTGTTTACATGGCGCATGCGCACCTGCCAGAGTCACGAATCCACCGAACCTGTCCTAACCCGCTCATACGAAACGGGTCAGGCGCGGCACGGCTCTGAACCCGTGGAGGATCCGGTTCGGTTCCAGCCGCGCTTGGTTGGACCCAGCGGGACCGTCAGAGGCGAACGCAGCTAGCTTAAACGTGGGTCCGAACAGCAACGAACTGTTTTCTTACCGGATCAGCGCGTCTCCGCATAGCGCCAACGCAGCGATCACGCACAGCACTGCGGCCCTCATGCTGCTCCGCATACACCCGCACAGTGGAGCTGAAGCGCGTGACTCTGCAAACTGCTGCTTTATCAGCTGACTGCAACGCCGTCACGTGCCGGCGTGACGTCACTAACGGCCAATAAACTACCAGTTATGCGAGGGGGGGTCAACTGAACCGGATTTCAAATCATTTTTCTAATCGGATTTGTTTCTTTTACGATGGAGGGTGAGGGTTAAAACAGACTAATGAAGCTGATAAACTTTGTTATTTTGTTTGTCATTCTGCTCAGACAGGAAGTCCATCGTTCGCTGCTTCCGGTTTTGATGCTTATCCACACGGTCAGAAACAGGTGATCGCTCCCTGCAATCTGCGGAACGTCATGTGATTTCCGACAGTTTTTCACTTCAGTTGAAATCATCGGTTGAAATCGGGATTCAGAGACAAATCCCGAAATGTTCCGAGAGTCGCCTGTCCCACGAAGATGTTTCTGAAGAATTAAAACAGATTATTTTTATTCTGACAGAGCATTTCAGAAACAAAGAAATGATCATCAGAAACCTTCAAACGCTCACTTCCTGCGTCATCACCTGACTAGATCAGTGAGAAAGGTCATGTGCGGCTATGATGTTATTTTCCATTCATGCACAGAACAGAGAAATGCTTTATTTCTGCAGAAGCAACGGCAGTAAAAGCAATCACAAAGTGCTGACAAAAACCCCACAAGCAGGTGAAAACCCTCAGACACAAACCTAACACCTGGATAAATGGCACTAGGATAATAAAGCAGATCATTTATCAAACGATCTTGTGGCGTAAATGAAACTGAACAGACTGAACTTAAAGCTTTACAAAAGAAATGAGCCTTTTGCTGCTTTTTAAAACTGTACAATACATTTGCAGTTTGGAACATCTTGATTTGAAAGCTGAGTTTTGTTCCGATTGTAAACACTTCCTTTTGCAGAGGCTGCTGGTGTTGTACCAGAACCGGCCAGCAGGTGACAGCCTCCTCTGTGAATTTTTTTAAATTAGCATTTTCTGTTAAATTAAAGGATTGATCTATTTTTTATTGTTCTCTTTTAAAACACTTAATAAAAGAAAGAAAAACTGGAAATGATGACACAGTTTAATAAAAAAAGAAAACACAGATTGAGCTCCGGAGACTCTGAACCACAGCCCACCGCTGAGCATGCCAATCATTTTTAGACCAAAGGAGTTGATATTTGTATTCCTCTTTTGTAAACTAAAACAGATTTATCAGACATTTTAGAGTTTAAGCCACCAGTGATGACAGATCCTTGATTTAAAGTGACGTTCTGAACAGGTTCTGTTCAAATGAAAGAATCTGTCTTTGATCAATGACAGAGCTGCTGCAGCACACAGAGAAAAACAGGCACAAACACCAAAATCTTTTGGACCCCAAACCATTTTGAATCCTTTTCTCTCTGACATATCAGTGATCCGTGAAAGGCCCAGTTCTGAATTCTTTATCTCTGATCCTGCAGAAGGATTCTCAGAGAAGGAGCGGGAGCAGCATGAAAACAGTGTAACATCTGGCTGATCCTGTAGCGACAGATAATACTGCATTCTTCCCTGTTTTAACATGTTTCATCATTCCTGAAGGTTCTGTTGTGTGTTTGTCTGCTGCAGAACTTTTTATAACATATGCTTTGAACACAGAGCTTTATTACTAACAGTGTCCATGTTCTGTGTTTTGTAAAAGCGTTATGATGAGCGGTGAAAGTTGAGAGCTGTTGTGTTTGTGTGTGAATGTATGCGAGTGTTGGCTTTCTAGTTGTTTGTATCTTAACTACATTTTTGTTTGTAAATTACACTATAGTGTGTTTTTTAGTCTTTTTTCAGTTGTTATCTGCCTGAAGAGGAACCCCTCCAAAAAGGGGTGGTGCCATCTCAAGGGGTGGATCCTCCCATTGTTTAGAAATGTTAAATAAATAAAGAAAACTCCAGGCTCTAAAGTAAAACTCCTTTCAGAAGGATAAATGTTCCTTTCTGATATAATGTTGTGACATTTAAAGAAACAAATCTCCATGGAATTCAAACTTTGGCACACTGATGTGCAGAAGTGAAAACAGCAAGAGCAGCTGGTTCACAGTGACAAATGTGATGAATCAGGAGGAACAGCGACCACAGATGAAATCAGAGTATGACTTAGCAAGATGCCGGAGTTACCCAAGAACCATGACAACACATGCAAAGTGAAACTCCAACAGGAAAGGAACTGGTGAGTGACAGCGGATCCACATGTTCCTAAAGAACGTGGTTGTAGGTCACTCCGAGGTCACAGCGCTCAACCTGACCCTTTAGCAGCACACCCCTCCCCCTCCCCCGCCACAGGATGGGCTGCAGCGAGGAGGAACATCTGAGAATCCAGGTTCATGAAATCAATGCAAATGTTTTTTCGACCATCAGGACCAGAATGTTTCATCTGGGGAAAGTTCAGCCTTGTGTTTCTAGCTGAAGCTGAGGTCGACCTAGAGATCTGCAGCAGCAAACACGCAGAGCTACAAGGAACATGTTCATGAAGGTCCTCAGGGTGGACTGATGGTGGACATCAGGGGGTCGCTGTGGAGCAGAAATTATTGAAAATTATGCATTTTTAAACACACTAGATATTAAGGGGACCCTTATTTCTTATCTTTATATATATTATTTTTGCTGCATTTATTTAATACTTTTTTTTCGTACATTTCATGCCTTTATGTGATTCAACTTATGAAAGCAATCTCTGATGAAAACAAGTGCCTTGTTATGACTCTTGAAGGACATGTTGAGTCTGGGTATCTTTCCACTGTGCAGCAGAATGACAGAAGCCAGGAGGAGAAACAGATTGACATGATAGATTTGACACCACATCCACACAGACATGCATAACACAACTGTTTAGAGCAGGCATCACACCTCTGTGACCGTATGAAGCCACATAGCGATTAGCATACTCCTCCCCTCCTGACTCAGGGCTGGGCGTGGAACCGGTTTTTACTATTCGTGTGTGCAGACAGGGAACGCCCCTGCTGCCATATGACCTACCTAATTTTACTGCTCACTGGTTGGTGAGCAATGCTTGTTGCTTGACACTTGGAGCTCCATACAACTTTGATCCAACTTTTAATGACAAATTTTTAATAAATGTATTTTTGTATCTCACGTCCTCATCAAACAAATTGGGGAGGTTAGTGGAGGTCTAGCTCAACAATATAGTAAATCAAAATGTTAGTAACTTTTGCATCAACAAATAACAATTCAGTTATGTGAAGCAGATAAAAATGGATCAGAAATATGACTGTTCATTCCAGTTTTGCATTATCTTAATTCAAATTGATATAAAACAGAATCAGATGGTTTTGTTGTTAGAGCAAAAAGTTTTCAGTTCAGTTAATGTTCTGATTTTATGTTTTTAACACAGGGATGCTATGAACTGATGCCAAAGCTAAATCAAATCACAGCTGATCTATACGGTACCAGAGTCCCCTTGACTGTGACCTGGACCCCCTCTGATCCCAGAACGACGCAAATCCCAGCAGACAGACCCACAGCACTGCTGCAGCTCTGACAGGGAGTCCACACTTACAACAACCACTTTTTGAGCACATGACACCTTCAACCAGCCTTTTAATATTGAAATATGAGACATATTTAAAGAGCAACTGGTGTATTGCATGATGCTGTTCCGTCCATGATTCCTTGTCTTTTTGATTTTCATGTTTTCAGATTTCATGGCTCTATCAGAAACTGGCTCTATCATGCTGAAGTCGGTGGAGACCAGGTGACTTGATCTGCTTCATCATCTGCAAATCTCTGCTGCTGCAGTCAATGTTTACACTTTGAATTTAAAATTAATGTTGAAACATGAAAACCATGTAAAAAACTGACAAGCTGGCCGAGTTCAGCTATAAAGTGCCTCATGACAGCGTGTGTGCAAGACATGACCCAAGCTCCGGTTCCTGTCAGCTGCCACTGGGTTGCTGTGAGTTGCTTCCTGTGCACTATTTCTTTTCACCCTGCATGAACTTGAAAGAACTTCTCTTTCCTGATGCCCAGCAGGCACTGTGAGAAACGGCATAACCCCTGAAGCTGCTGAAGATGTCTTCATGCTAGAGCGAAGGCCACAAACCCCAGGCTCGGACTGTTTACCTCAGTGAAATCCTCTCAAAGATGCAGTGAGACGAAGAGGAGCAGAAACTGCTGCATATGAAACGAATCCAAAGACTTGGGACAAGAAATGGGAATCAACTTCAAATGAAAGCAAGTGCAGGTTTGCAGAAGCATGACAGGAACCAGAGAGCCTGTGAGTGACCCCAATATCTACCATCGTTGCAGATCAGCCACTCATTGCTGTTTCCGAGAGGCTCAGAACTCGGAGCAGAGGGACCGCCGGCGGAGCTCACAGAAGGTGCTGTGACCTGCCAAAGAAAGCTGCTGCTTCTTCTTCAACACGACCTAAAAAAAAGCTGAAATAACTTGAACTGCACAAAGCTGTTCTGGGTGAAGACAACTCTCCTTGGGATGAGCACCATTTGAGTTTTTGTTTTTCAGAACAAAGAGCAGTTCCACTTTGATCATCTATCCTGCTCACAGACACAGCTATTAAAAGCTTACTTCTTGATGAAGTTTACCTTAAAAAACTTCTAGAATGTTCCAGCCTCAAACATCAAAAGGATCAGAACTATGAGAAGCTGGCAGAAGAATCAAACTTTGTTACTAATCTTAGTGTATTTTAAGTTTGAATGCTTCGTTATAAAGAAAGGTGCATCCTCCACTCTTCCTGTACCCCAAATTAAAATAGAGCACAGATCACCATCAGGAACATTTCCTCATTTCCTCATGTTCATGCCAGTAAAAATGACCAGAAATGGGATTTATCTAAAATAATGAACTACACTCAGATACCACCTCTGTCCTTTAGACAGCATTTGTTGGCAGGTTTGGTTCTGGTCTGACCCTAGTTTGGTCCTGGTCTGATCCTGGTCTGATCCAGATCTGTTCCTGGTCTGATCCAGATCTGGTCCTGGTCTGATCCAGATCTGGTCCTGGTATGATCCAGATCTGGTCCTGGTCTGATCCTGGTATGATCCAGATCTGGTCCTGGTATGATCCAGATCTGGTCCTGGTCTGATCCTGGTTTAGTCCTGGTCTGATCCAGATCTGGTCCTGGTCAGATCCTGGTTTGGTCCTGGTCTGATCCTGGTTTAGTCCTAGTCTGATCCTGGTTTAGTACTGCTCTGATCCAGATCTGGTCCTGGTCTGATCCTGGTTTGGTCCTGGTCTGATCCTGGTTTGGTCCTGGTCTGATCCTGGTTTAGTCCTGGTCTGAGCTTCAGCTGGATTGTTCTTCATGTCCTGGTACATCAGGTGTGAAAGTTTCCCTGAATGCTAGTTTGAACCAAACAAAAAAAATCCGGTTTTCTTCAGATCAATTGTCTCTGTGGTCTTGTAGATGAACTCTGGTTCAGTTCGCTTCAGTGTGAATGCAGATGGACTTTCCATGGATCACAGAACCAGGAAGAGAACCGGAAGGAGGAAATGCTGTAAGCTCTGTGTGTTTCTGTGCGAACCTGAAGAAGCTACAAGTAGCGAGGAGCTACAGGAGCGTCTTCATGATATGATTATGGGTGGAAAGCAGCAAACTACATTGAGCCACATTACTGTAATGACTTTCAGTCATTTTAGATGCTATTTTAGATGCAAAATAAATCCAGACGAATTCTACTTCCACTTCCATTTAAATTCATGAATAAAGACTGACTTGTATGCTTGTCACTGAATACATTTGTCATTGCTGTCACAAAGGTCAAGATTTGATTTTCAGTAATTTACTTGTATCAAAGCAATGTGACTAAGCAGAGCAAAGATCATCGTCCTGCAATGCTCCTCAAACCTGAAATGACCAACCTGACAGTGGAAAGAAGCAGAGCAGCCCAGGTTTGTGAGGAATGTGTGTGTGCTCCTCCTGCAGACACATATTCAAACAGTTACATCCCTCATTCATTCTCATTCAGGTTTACTTCAGAACACTGGTTTCAAATCTGAAGTCTACATCCCACATTGTTTTTTGGAACAACTTCTTATCCCAACTCACTTTCCGAGTGACTTGGTCTCCATGGAAACAAGACTTGGATTTCAGAAGCTGCATGTATGAGCCTGCAGCTGTGTGGCGATGCACATCTGTTCTGGTTGTGAATGAGAGATCCTGAGTTGTTTGTTCTGCACAGATGGGATGAGCTGCAGATGCTTGTGAGCCTGTGCAGCTGACTTGCAGTTCTTCCCCTCTCACCTGCAGATGACCTGGGAGCTAAAGCCTCTGCTGCACTGCACTCGATGCTGATGAGTGTCTCTGTTTGTGAACTGTGTAAAGACAGTTGTTACAGCTCAAGGATCAGCGTTGGCATGGAGACCATTAGCTGTTTTTATTCACACCTACAGCTGTCATGAAGCATCTTCCTCACAGCAGGAAGACTCTTCTTAATTTATGAGGCTGGCGGGGATCAGAGCCGTCACACTTAATGAACATGTGTGGACTCTTATCAGAAAAAACTTGGAGAACAAAGCCGCCTCCCTCCGGCTGAGACTCATGACTTCATGATGAAAGCAGAAACAGCCTCATGATGAAATCCTAGGAGGGACCAGCCATGGCGCCCAGCCTGTCAGTTAATACTCCCACGTCACGGGAATTATCTCTAAACTTTTCAAAGCCCAGCTTTTCCCAGCATGCCGTGGGTGAGGGGTCCTACTATGCAAAAAATTGCCCTCTGACATAAGACTGCTTTCTCAGAGGAAACAACCCTCCGGTCGGTCCTGGATCCATATACTCCGACTTCAGTCAGGGTTTCCCACATGAAGGAGAGATCCTCAATCCCGAACGGACGGATGATGTACTAGAACTATTAAAGAAAGTGAACTTAATTAATTCTATAACTACATGGTTAAATAACAAGTACATGTCTAATAAACAAACACATCTAGATAAACAGCTACAAGTTAAGATAACAGCTAAATATTTAAATAAACAAAGACATGTTTGAAGAGTGTAGCAGATGGGCTTCATCCAGCTGGAGTTGTGGAACAGCCAGGGTTGCTGGAAGAGCCAAAGACAGGAGCAGGAAGAGTCAAAAACGAGGTCACGGCCAAAGACCGGAGCGCAGACGATCCACCTGGAATCAGGAATCTCTCCCACTCCCCTGTAGGGGGGTGGGAAAGAGGGACAACATGTGAATCGCACTGCACCAAACATAGGCATGATAAACAAAGTAAAATAAGGCATTGGCAGATGGCAAGTGATGTAATGAAGATTGCAGGGAGGGGGAATGGGAGAAGGAAACAGACCCGGGTTAGGGTAGGGGGCAGAGGAAGAGGGGGGATGGGCGGACGAAGAGTGAGTAGGAGTGAGTAGAGCCAGTGTGGAAAATTTCATTACAGTAGGTGAGGTAGAGAGTAAGTTAAGTAGTCTCTGATTACTAGCAAGCCTTGCAATAATCCTGTCCAAAGAGGAATGTTTTAAGTCTAACTTTGAATGTCGAAACTGTGTCAGCCTATCTTACATGAGCTGGGAGTTTATTCCATAAAACAATAGCTTGATGGCTAATCTGTCCGGTCCAACAAAAAGGATACAAACATAAATAATATAAATAAAGTTTAGTTTAAATTACAAAAGGGGTTTATACGAATATACACCTTGTGTGTCTGAAGATTTATGAAACCCGATTGTAACAGTAAACTCTGTCTAACACAAGAGGCTCTCAGCTCATATGTGTTTGCTCTGCTGTTGGACAGGACAAGTTAAAGTATATATATATATATATATATATATCATAATATATATTATAATATATATATAAAATATATATTCAATGCCAATTTTAAATAATTAACGACACTTCTTTATTTCATATTAAGAATACTTATTTCAACTTGTCACTTTCAGCCCACATTGGACGATGAAATAAATAAATATGTCATTAAATGTTTAAATGTGCTTTTTGATGGCAATTTTAATATATTAACAACACATATATTTAAATATGTATCTGTTGATTTCCAATTTTATTTATTTATTTCCAATTACTTAAATATTTCCATAAATACTAATGACACTTTTATTTAATGATTTAATGGCATATATATTTATTTAATTTTGTCCCTCCTGAACCTCCATACGTCTGAACCCTGACTAAAAATCTTAAAAGAGGCTTGTGTCCTGTAGGTGGCAGTATAGCTGCTAACTACAACTATTTCTAAGGTCTTTGAAATAAAGGGCAGATTTGATATTGGTCTATAGTTGGCCAGAATGCCAGGATCTAAACTGAGGTTTTCAGATGAAATCCTTTTATTCAGGTACTTGAATCAAGGGTCTGCAAACTCTGAAAGAACCCCTCGGTCCAGTTTCTTACTGACAAAACTGACTCACAAAAGCTAAATCTCACTTTACTTTGCAGCCATTAGGCCATTTATTTATAATGTGTAACTTTTAAATATGTACAATAATTAAACTATAACATTTTTATATTGTTCTATAGACTATAACAATTTTAAATTGTTTTAATCTGACAGCAGTTCCTACAAATTCATCATAAAATAAAATTTAGTGTCAAAAGATCCTCCTGAAGCAGCAGATTTACTTCCACTTATTATAATGCTATTCTCTCATTTAAGAACTTTACCTGTGAACAAATCATATAGGTACTGCTGTGCAGCATAAGATAAGAACATGTGCTTTAAACTTCAAACTTTATTTATTTGAACAGCACCTTTCCTTCTTGTGAAAGGCGCTTTACATAAAAATAAATAAATTAAATACAAATATAATAAGATAAAAATAATATTAAAAATATAATAACAAAAAAAAATACAATTACAATTAAAATCCCCCTTCCCTCCCCAGCTTCTCCCTCCATCCACCTAGCCCCCACAATACATGACACCCCCACAGGAAAACTGAACAAAGATTAAAAACTGCAGCTCTAAGGAAAAAGTCTGGCTCAGTACTGCTGTGGAGAAACAATATTACGGGGATCTGTTTATTCCAAGGTCCAGCCCAACCACAGGGGTCATCACCCAAGTGCCCACCCAACACAGGGCAGACCAGAGCCCCCTCAACATGGAGGTACCCCAGCCGCCCCAATGAGAATGAGCACCGCAGCACCAGATCACCCATAGGCAGGAGGACCCCGGAACAGCGGATTCCCGTGGGGAAACACTGGAGTTAAAGAATAAATGAATAAAAAGCATTTTTTAAAAATGATAATAATTAAAATAATAATAAAAATAAATAAATATGGTTAGTATATCAAAACAATAATTGTGTACATAAATTAACTATAAAATTATTCAAGAAAAAAGTTAATAATTACATTTTAGTTTTTTTTTTAAAAGAGGAAAAGATCAAATTAAGTAATTCTAAAAATCATAAAAAAGCTAAATTAAAAAGGTGGGTCTTGAGCCTCTTCTTAAAAACCTCTATGGTCTCTGCGGCCCTGAGGCTCTCCGGCAGGCTGTTCCAGAGGCGAGGACCATAATGGTGGAATGAGTTCTCCCCATAGGTTTTGGTCCTCACCTTAGGGACAACTAAGAGGCCGGTGCCAGAGGACCTCAAGGTCCGCGAGGGTTCATATCTTAAAAGCAGGTCACTTAAATAAGAAGGCCCAAGACCATTAAAACATTTATAAACCATTAAAAGAACTTTAAAATCAATCCTGAGGGATTGACAGGGAGCCAATGCAGCGATTTTAAAATGGGTGTAATGTGTTCCCGCCCCCTGGTCCTCGTCAGAACTCGTGCCGCTGAGTTCTGCAATAATTGTAAATTTGAGAGAGACTTTTTCGGGTAAACCAGAGAGCAGGGCTTTACAGTAATCTAAAGGACTAAAAATAAAAGCATCAGCACCTCTGTGCTGGCAAGAGAGAGGAATGGACAAACTCTGGCAATATTTTTAAGATGCTAAAATCCTGTTTTCATAACATTTCTGATATGCGGGATAAAATTCAGCTCAGAGTCAAAAAGTGCGCCCAGGTTTCTCACACAGTGAGAAGGTTTAAAGTTTGTGAGTTTGGGTAAAATCATCTCTCTCTTGTCTTCAGGACCAATAATTAAAACTTCTGTTTTGTTGCTGCAAGAAGTTTTCTGCCATCCACGACTTTATATCTAAAATACAATTTAAAAGAGTGTTTATAGGTTCAAGGTCATCAGGAGACACGGCGATGTAAAGCTGTGTATCATCAGCGTAGCTGTGAAAGTTAACCCCGTGTCTCCTGATGACATCCCCAAGAGGCAACATGTATAAATTAAAAAGTATAGGTCCTAAAATCGAACCATGGGGAACCCCACAACATATTTGATGGATTCTGGAGGAGCACGTATCCATACTTACATAAAAATGTCGATCTGTTAGATAAGAACGGAACCAGTTAAGAACAGTTCCTGAGAGGCCAACCCGACTCCTAAATCTGTTTAATAAAATCTGCTGATCTACTGTATCGAAGGCGGCACTAAGAACCAGCAGCACCAGAAGGGAAAGTTTCTGCATGTCAGAATTATTTCTGAGGTCAGTTAAAATCTTTAAAAGGGCCGTCTCAGTGCTGTGATTTGTCCTAAAACCAGATTGACATTTTTCTAAAATATGTTTATTTAGAAAATCTTGCAACTGAGTAAAAACTATTTTTTCAATAATTTTACCTAAAAATGGTAAGTTGGATACAGGTCTATAATTATCCCTAATATTTGGATCCAAATTGTTCTTCAGAAGGGGCCTCACCACCGCCGTCTTACAAGCAGTGGGGAAGACACCCGTCTGAAGAGAGCAGTTTACTATGGCTAAAAGTTCCGGCTCGAAGAATCCATAACAGGTTTTTTAAAGAGAAGTGGGAATGGGGTCTAAAAGGACGGTTGTAGCGTTTGCTTGGGAAAAAACTCGACCAAGCAACATCTCATCAACCAGGACAAAACTCTCCAGTGTTTCCTCAGGTAAAGCCAATGCCACGGATCTATTACAAGTAGTGCTATGAACCGGTTGAAGGTTAGATCTGATAGCAGTGATCTACTATTAAACAGTTCTTAGACCTAATCATCATTTTACTCAGTCATCTGACATGTGTGCATTTTGGAATATTGAAAAAAACACACAGCTTCTTAATTTAGTATCATGTCTTAAAAACTATGGTTAACCATGGATAAAAACTACTTTGTTTTACTACTATAAGATAGTCTCGTTAAAAAATAAGCCTAAATGACCAAAATGCAACCAACAAACTCATGATTGATACACAATAAAAACAAATCAGGCTACTTTGAAGCTCCACGCAAAAGCTTCTGGTGAAGCATTTTTGACAAACAGAAAAACTCAAACTCATGACTACAAGTCAACTATGGGGTGATATTTGTGCCACCATATTGCAAGCAAAATTCAAATTTGAGATAAACATTTTCTAAATTGCAAACAAAATGTAGAGTTTTAAGAATAAAACTAAAAATAACTACTAATGATTAGTTACTAATAAAAACTAATAATTTGCAAATGAAAACATTTAATATTTGCTATAGTTTTTACAAAAACTTTTTTTCTTTCAAAAATATTTTTTGAAAGAAAAAAAAAATTCTTGAAAGCAAATATTTTCATTTGCAAATTATGAAGTTTTTGCATTGTGGACACTGAGGTGTGTGTGGATCCATGTGCAGCAGTATTAATCCTGTAAAACCTGATCCATTAAGAAAATTGACAGACAATTCCAATTCCCTGGATTTGGAGCCTTTATATATGAACAAACAAAGAAAATATATACATATATATTTTTTTAGAAAATAAATTACATTTTGCATCATAAAAAATACATTGGGTCACACAGCTCAAAAATATATATTTTTTTCCTAAGCTAACAAAAATAAAAAATAAATACAAGAAAAAATACAAGAAATTTGTATTTCCATTCCATTGCATAAGGAGGGCTGACAGACTCATGTATCAAATATGATACGTTCGGCTTTAAAGGGTTAATGACAAGGCAGCCCTAAAGAACAAACGCGGTCAAGAAACAGGTCAGGATCCATACACAGGAGTAAGGCGAGAGTCGAGAACAACAGATTAAGGTCAAAAACACAGGCAGACAAACAAGGAGAACCGCTTTCACTGACCATATGGGGAAACAGTTCAAGACAACACATGGAGCAGTGAGTGGAGCAGGCATATATGCAGTGTGGTGATGGCGTGATGAGGGACAGCTGGTGAGGACAGGAACTGGTGAACAGATGCATGATGGGAGATGGAGTTCACACAGGATGACAGAAGCTGTTAGGACTCAGGTGAGAGCGCTCTCTGGTGGTTGGAGAAGGACAAGGCTGGCTGGATTCTGACTGTTTTATTCTTAAAATGTCACATTTTATTTGCAGTTTATAAAATGTTGATCTCAAGACTGTGAATTTTGCTTGCAATATGATGGCACAAATATCACTCAATACTGCACATTGATGACTGTGCACCCACCTGTGCGTGGCTGTTACCTGCTTCTGCAGGTTTACCTTCCCCCCCCTCCCCTCAGCACCGCTCGGTGCGCGTGCAGAGACTCTTTCTCCTCTTCTCTTTTTTTATGAAGGTTTCCCCCTGTAATCGGTCTTCACAATTCCTGAGATATTCGCATCTGAAGTCAGGAGAAGGGGCTTGTTTGAGCTTTTATATGAATGTATAAAACTCAGTGGAGGGAGGAAAAAAGAACATCACATCTCTAGTACCGTTACTGATTATCAGCAGTACTTCTGCCATGGAGAAGTGACGTACTCAAAAGAGCTATTTTTAGAAGTCCCGGTACTGAGTACCGGAGAGTACCGGCCCACCTAAAGCACTGGGGTCAAAGGGACTCAGGCACAGTGGCGAGCCCAAACTCTTCTCAGTGTAGCAGCAGATGCTCACGAGAACGAGACCCTAAAGGAAAATGCTGCAGTCAGACTAATTGTGCTTGCAACTGAGAAGCAGGACATCAGACAAAAACTGTTAAACTTACTTCATTATCCAGATAACCTGCTCTCACTATGGACAGAACAGCGGCATCAAACAGGGACAGGTTTCCTTCTATTTGTCTCAGTGCTTTAAGTGGACAACAAGAAGTGGCGGTACACTCTTTAATGGAAGTGGACAGAGAATCTTAAATGTAAAACTTGATCAATAATAAAACGTCTATTTTTCTACGCATCATAGTATGTAATAAGAAAGAAGGAGCTCAGGTCAAGTCTATATATAAATGTAGTCATACATCAACTGTGTACATAAAATCATTTAAAATGGGTTTACAATTACAACATTGATTTTACTTTGATTTAATAAGAAGTAAAACCGGCAAAATCAACAGTGTAACAAAACATGTGAAATGTTCTTGAAGTGATTCTGTAAATAAATAAAATGTACTCATCAAACAACTATCAAAAGCATGTTAAAATATACATAATGAATAACATAACTTAAAAACAGTTTACTTTTGCTTTTGCATAACTTATTGAAATGTACATAGAACATTCAAGACAAATTCTAAGCAAATTTGTTCTGTCCTGTAAAAGATTCACGATGCATAAATGAAAAATGAACCAGAGCATGCCAAAATAAATAAATCAATAACAAACAGCAAATGCAGTAACAAACATTGTTCTTAGTCGTTCTCTTTAGAAAAGGTTCCACTCAGATCCACTTTATATACACTTTTTTGTTTCACTAGTTAACTTCTAAAGGCAACAATGAAACACAAAGCCACAGATGAGGTGAGATTCCTGTTTTTTTTTGTTGCATAGATGCAAATGTCTTGCAAAATGCAAAATTTTTAGCATTAAAATCTAAATGATTATTAGCAGAAAATTACAATAACTAAATGTAATAAATAAATAAATGTAATGTAATAATTTCTAATGATGAAGTAATCTGAGTGATGCTGATTTCAGTTAATGCAACCATTTGTATAAATACAAATCAGTGATTCACTGTTTGCAAAAAGAGTTACAAAATACACAGATGTCCTTCAGTGAGCTCCAGCTGTTTCTGATCAGCATCACTTCAAAATACAAGAACTGTTAGGACAGGCAAGGAATTGTGGGATACCATTCATTTTGTTTGTCTGGGTGGATTGGGGTTTAAATGTGGGATTTGCCTTTGTTTTGTCTGTTTGGCCCTTAGACATTTTATCCTGTTATGTTTATTTCTATCTGCACCATGAATGAGACGGAGACCCTTTTGTGTTAAAAAAAACTTTGTGCTAAAAAGTGTACAGCTCATATGCACACGAGCTTATTATTATGGTCAGACATATCCATGGTTGATGTCTTTTGCTGTAAGTTAGTGGGTGCAGGATAGACCAGCATTATGCTATGGATAGAGACTTATGGATAGAGATTTATGGCTCTTTTCAGGGATCCAAATCTTTTGGATCAGTTCATTTCAAAGCACTAAAGATTGGCTCTTTTGGCTCTTTGTATTTTTTCCCTTTTAAAATAATCACCGTGAGGATCGATGGGCTGAGATCTGGATCAGAATAAATCATATTCAGATTTCCCACCAATAACTGAGTTTGAACTGTTTTTGAAATATCAAATACAGCTTCATTTGACATGTGTGAACAAGATGATAAAGTCTGACATGGATTCATTGTAAATTTTCCTCTGTCAGCATATGCAGCATGTTTATGCATAAAGAGTGTGTGTGTGTGTGCTTTGAATGATGTTATTAATGGAACAGCTAAACCAGAATCATCTGGTCTGGTTTTTACTGAAAAAAATCGAGCTAGAGCCGCAAAATATCTACACTTTTTCTAAAAACACACTTTTTATAAAAATACACTTCCTTTGGGGCTATTATCCTATTTCTTTATAATATGTAACTTTTTAAATATTTAAAGTAATAAAACTATAACAGTGTTATATTTTCTATAGGCTATATAACAATTTTGATGTATTTTAATCTGACAGCAGCACCTTCAAGTTCCTTTCAAAATAAAATTCAGTGTCAAAAAAAGATCCTCTTGAAGCAGTAAATTCACTTGCGCTTTTTGTTCTGCAATTCTCTCATTGAAGAACTTTGCTTCTGAACAGAAACTATAGGTACTGCTGTGCAGCAGAAGATAAGTGTGTTTTAAACTTATTTTAATAAGAAACAGTTCTGACAATACATTTGATCATCATTTTACTCAGTATTCTGACTTGTGTGAATTTTGGAGGATTGATAAAACACACAAGCCTTGTTAATTTAATGTCATGTCAGGAATGGTTAAAAAACAAGTTAATTTTATTATTGTAAAATCATCTCATTAAAAAATAAACCTAAGCGACAAAACGTAACAAAACAAAGTCATTATTGATCCACAATCAGAAACAAATCAGCTTAAATGAAGCTCCAAACAACAGCTTCTGGTGAAACATTTTAGTAAAATAACATTTTTTTTTATAAAACAGAAAAAAATAAACTCATGACTACAACTGCCCCCCCACCCCCACCCCCGCTCGCTCAGGCTCCGCCCCCTCCCCTCAATGCAGTGACCCTCTCTCTTTTCTCTTTTTCATGGAGGTTCTCCCGTGAATCGATGATCACAACTCTGTAATTTTTGCATCTGAAGTTGAAAGAAGAACTTGTTTAAGCTTTTATGAGAACGTGTAAAACTCAGGAGAGGAAGGAAAAAATGAACGTCACATCTCTAGTGTCAGTACTGAGTACCGGAGAGTACCGGCCCACTTAAAGCACTGGTTTGTCTTAATCTCAAACAACACATCCAGTTTGTCTGTTCCAGTGCGGTGAGGTTGGTGGTTGGTGAGGCACTGACTCAAGAACTGAATATTTCAGCATTCATCCAACAGCAGAGAAAAGCATAAAATATACACACAAGAACATATTTGTCCTACAGAGGATATTTCTTTTATAGACATGGATAGAACACTCTTCTTGTGTTTAATTATCCATTTATACTGTAAAGTCTACAGATGTGTTCAGCACACATTTAATTTTGACCCTCAGTAACTATTTCTGATGTTTTTCCGACTTTAAACTCTGGTTCTTTAATCAAATGTTGTCTGTCAAAATGGTCATAAAATAATTCTTTTAGATCTAAAATTTAGTTAGTTGTCAAATACTTTTTACCACTTATTCCCATGTAATTTTTAAAAATCAAAAATTGAAAACCATGTTTGGCCTTACCTTTACTTGTAGATGAAGTCCATATGCCGATCCTTCTCCACAAAAAGCTCTATGACCCTGTTGGAAAAGTCTTCCATATTTTCCTTTAGTTTAATGAAACGAACAACATCCTCGCATTGTAGTTTGCTGCAAATCTTTCAGCTCCGGCGAAAGTCTTCCATCCTCGATTATCTTCCGTTTCGCCTGGTAATCCAGTTGTTAAAATGTTTTTAATTTTGAAATATAATCCTTCATAATGAAGCAGATCAAGCTTGAACCCCCCCCATGTTCTTGACCTTTGCGCCGCATTCATCTGCTACTTCTGGTTCAACCACAATGCTACTTCAGTGTAGCTACAGCAGCGGTCAGCTCACTCCTGCCCCCTAGAGACTAATGAGGCTAGCCTAACCGGCTGACTTTCCTTCGCACTCACAGCCGGCGCTCTGACCGCACGTCCCTGTTTGTATTGAGTCCTGCAGTCAGACATGAGGCGCAGCGCTCTGGAACCTCACCCAGAGTTCCTGCTCCGTATGTGATCGCACAACATTCAAATTTGGCAATTTTAACCTCAGAAACTGTCAAAGACGTGTCGAGTCAACTGAAAATTTATCTTTAACATCGATCAGTGGAAAATAATATTTATTGATGGTACTTTTTTTTTAAATTTTATCACAATGGCATGATGAAGAAACCAGTCTGAGATGATTCCAGCTTTATGACATGGAGCCTCATCCTGCTGGAAGTATCATCAGAAGATGTTACAGTGAGGTCATGAAGGGATGGACATGGTCAGCAACAATACTCAGGTAGACTGTGGTGTTGTAACCATGATCAATTGGTACTAAGGGTGCATTCACACCGAATGTGATACATGCGGCCAATTCACGTGCCCCACCCCCCCTTCTGCGTCACGAATTCGCTGCTCGCCATGTAGCCAAATATGTGTTCTCTAAGCTCGCCGCCTCGTTGGCGTGTGGGAGGAGCTAGCAGCTAATGTTCTTGATCACTACATGAAGCTTTGTCTGTATATCAGTTACAATGCATGGAAGACACGATGATGTTTAGAGGTCAGTTTTTTCTCTGTCAAAGAGCTCTACAAAAACATATGTGATCACGTCTCCATGGAGATCGCAGGACATCAAAAATAAATGAATGAATATATAAACATTCTACCCACAAACAAAAAGAAAATTTAGTCATCAAATAGCAAACACTCTTTGAAACGAAACTGATCTTATGGTGACAGCGGTTTGTCCTGTGATGGTAAAACTACCACTCCAGAAGTAACCGTCTTCAGAACTCATTATTGTTACTTTATAAAGATATATTTGCATATAACTAAGCATAAAGAATACATCATTTTTAAAATAAATTTCTATGAACATCTTTTTAAAACCAACAAGAAATTTGAAAAAAAACCACAGGCACCACAAGAGAAGCTGACTAGCAAAAGAGTTTCTCACTTTATAAAGACAGCTGCCAACAAAATGCTGAGTGAAGGGCTCTCTCGTCACGAGTCCGAAGTTGAGTCCCTGATTGGTTGACACAGACGTGGTAACCTCCCCAGAGTTTAGATTTTTTTACTCTGTTTTCCTGTGCTGGCCACTGAATTTGCGTCACTCAGGTCGTGCTGTTCCCATACTTTCGAGATGCGGCAGTCGTTCAATTCACACCGCAGAACATCAATTTGCCTCTAAACCATTGACTTTATATTGAAACTGGCTGCTTCCAAATCACGCTCGGTGTGTAAGCACCTTGAGGGGCCTAAACTGGCCAAGAAAATATCCCCCACACAATTTCACCACCACCACAAGCCTGAACCGTTCATACAAGACTGGATGGATCTATGCTTTCATGTTGACACCAAATACTGACCCTATCATCTAAATGCTGCAGCAGAAATGGAGACTCATCAGAGCAGACAACGTTTTTCTAATCTTCTGTTGTCCAGTTTTGGTGAGTCTGTGTGAATTGTAGCATCAGTTTCCTGTTCTTAGCTGATGGAGTGGTGCCCGGTGTGTTCTTCTGCTGCTGTAGTCCATCTGCATCATGTTTAGATGTGTTGTGGGTTCAGAGATGCTCGTCTGCAGACCTCAGTTGTAACCAGTAGTTATTTAAGTTACTGTTGTCTTTCTATCAGCTGGAACAGTCTGGTCATTCTCCTCTGACCTCTGGCATCAACAAAGCACTGAATTACAATGCATGTTGGGTCGTTTTTGCTCTGACGTCACATGTCAATCACCTTAAAATATCTCAAGAAAGGGATTTCTACTGATAATCATTTTGTCTTTAATCATCAGACAGACATTTGCATTTATGTAAAAAAAGGAACCCAGAAGTACAAGAATCACCTGTGATTCATCTGTGGTTTTGTGATTATTGTTGCCTTTAAAAGTTCAATTCTATTTCAGTTGTATTTATTTCTCTGGGACAGTGCACATTAAATGATCTCAGTGGCTGTTTTTCATCTGTTTTCCCCGAACAGCTGTTCAAATTGTCTACCGACAAAGATAAGAATATAAATAAAAACTCAAATGTTAGACGATCAATTGAAATATCCACTGATATAAAATGCACTGATCACAAAAATTAAAAGTAATACGATATACATAAAAGCATAAATCATACTAAGTGGGAGAGGTATATTAGAATTCAACCGCATGTTAAGGAACCAAAACGTCCTGTTATCGTTCATTCTCGCTGCAGCTCGGTGTTCGCCTTGATCCCAGGCGCCTTTCCCCACCTGCAGCCGCCTGAGGTGCTGGGTCATTTCAAACACAGCTCATGTCTACATGCCTTCACGCACTGAGTTGCTGCCCTATGATTGGATGATCAGAAATTTGCATGAACATGCATTTGGACGGGTATGCCTAATAAAGTGTCCAGTCAAAAGAGAAGTGTGTCTGCTTGTCTAAAGTTGTCTATGTTTGGGGTTTTTAAAGGTAGAATAAAAATGAGAAAGTTTCTCTTTGAATAGTTGTATTAAAGGTAAAGTTTGTGTTTGTTTTTGTCTGAGCTGAGGCTTCAGCAGCATTTTCACTTCCCACCTTCTCTGATCTCATCAGAGTCTCATGCTGTTGATGGTTATTAAAGCTGGTGTTCATTATTTCTGATTCATTTCCCCTGTTTTAAACCTTTTTATCTTCTGTTTAGCACAGTTTGCTTCTCTCCTCCTCCCTCTGCTCCTGATGCTGGGGCAGCTAGACCTCCATCATCTGTTCACCATCTTTACATCCCTCTTATGAGAACATTACGGTCGATCATCAACACTGATTCAGGCTGACCAGCTGCATAGAAAACAAGCTCCCACCTCAGCGTCAAAAATGTCAGATCATTTTGCAGCTCTGCAGATGTTTTATTTGGGTTAGGGTTAGGGTTAGCTTTATTCAAATGAGACCCACCTCCTCCTCCTCATTACAGTTAGAAGCAAAAATGTTGTTTAATTTGATTTACTCCATTTAATTAGTTTAATTATTCAGGATTTGTAATATGTCTACATTAAGGATTTTTAAAATGAAACATGAAAAATCACAGGAAGGTGAGACTTCTCTGGTGGTGGCCTCACCTTGTTGTGCCCGCCTGGAGGCACCACAGTGCTCCTGTCCCTGTGAGTGACAGGAGCTTCTCAGTTGATCCTGTGGTGGGTGCCAGGCGTGATGCTGGGCTGTTCCTGTGCACTCCAACAGAACTTCAGCCGCTATTCTGAAAAATGAGACTCAGGAAATGCTTCAGCTCTGAGTTTGTGAAGAAGCCTCCTCAGCAGCAGCTGTCAGTCAAATCCATGCAGAATAATTCTGCTTGTTCTTCCGCTGTCTTGTGTTGAGGTGACTGAGCAGTCTGAGTGCAGAAGAATCTTCCTGCTCCCAATAGTTTCTTATGCAGCAGCAGCTGAGAAGGTTCTGCACAGACACGTCTGTGTTTGCTTCATGACAAAGGAGACAACACTGAACTATTTTGATAAATGTGAGAGAGCAGAGTTAGCTTGATAGCTTCTGCTTCTCAAGTTTAGCTTACAACTTCTTCCAGTCCATCAGCGTTTCCTTGGAAACACAGTGTTTGCTACTTTTTATGATTATGCTGAAAACTGCACCAAATAAATGTGTGATGATGGTTTTAGGAGTAAATCCTGAAAATAAAACCTGGTGGTTGGATTCAGTCTGTTGATGGAAAAGATGCTGCAGAACAAAGATGCTGTAGTGGAAACATTGCTCTTGGAGGTGAAGCTGCTTCTCCTCAGCTCTGCTTCGATCAGTTTATGCAACAACAGGATCTGCATGGACGCATGGCGGAACATTAAACACCGCCGAGCAGACAGAGTTCAGTCTGGACTTTAGTGCTGGAGGACAGGCAGATGAAGTCATGGTGACCACAGTTCACACCTCTGATTGAAACTGAAGGCCTCTGAGGACACATGCTGCTGCTGCTGATGATCCTTACGGGCTCGCCAGCGGTTTGGGGGTGGTCACAGGAAGGATACTCTTTCTGCTCTTTAGCATCGTCTCCCCTCAGAGTCACTGATTAACATTTCCTTTGTTCTGTCGTGCTTCACCACCAGGCCCTCATCTCTTACCTTAGGGGTCATTTTCCTGTGGTTCAGGTTCGTCTCCACCATATTGGTGGAATGAGGCCTCCCCATAGGTTTTGGTCCTCACCTTAGCAGAGTAGAGCAGAGCAGAGCAGAAGGCTGAGAGGTTTGTGCTGGTTTGTGTCTTTTGGTTCCTCAACAGTCTAATACTGTTGGGTTTTGTTGTTTTAATTTGGGTTTGGGACTTTGGTAGTCTTAGATCACGGGCTTTGGCTGTCTCAGCTGTCTCCCTGACCTTTTGTTATGTTTGGCCAAGGTTCCAGTTCCCTTTGGGTCGTCATTTTGTTTTAAACCAGCACTCGAATTATTTCCCTTTTTGTTTTTCAGGACAAATTCTTTTGTTTAATAAACTGTGTTTCTTTTAGTTCTTTTGTGTCCATTTTTCTTTAAAGCTTAAAAGCTTATTCAAAGCCTCCAACTAATGTAACTGAAACTATTAAATATACAAGGGTCCCACACAACTTCTCCCCTCTGTCCTCTTCACATTTCCTCCTTCTCTTCTCCCTCAGTTCCTTTTCTGAGGTTTTCCTCACTGTTCTATTTATCACCCTTCCAGAGCTCTCCTTCACCTTTCTGCATCACTTTTACATGGTGGGGTAGTCCTTAACACTGTGATTACACAGCAAAAAAGGCTCTGGTTAAATTCCGGTTGGGTTCTTTCTGTTCTCGTTATGTAGTGGTTTTCTTTGGGAAGTCTGGCTTTCTCCCATAGTCCAAAACATGCTTCATTGGCTATTTGGTGACTAAAATTGTTTCTAGGTCTGAATGTAAAAACGTGGCCTACAACACACTAGTGACCTGTTCAGGCTGTACCCCACCTTTACCCAACTATACCTGGGATAGGCTCCAGCGTCCATGTGACCACAAAAGCAATTCAGTAAGTTAAGAAAATGAATGGATGGGTGGATGGATGGAAGGATGCTTTGTATGTTTTTTAATAGCTGTTTATTGTTCAGTATTTTAGGTGGTTCGGACCCTGTGGATGGAGAGCTCAGGGGGAGCTTAGGTATTTTGAAGTATTTTAGGGTCTTGAAACTGATGGATTTGGACTGAAAGTTGGGGGAGAAAGAAGAGTGGCTGCCATTTTTCTTCTAAATGTATGCTGTGTTTCACATTCACATGGATGAGACAGCACACCATCCAGCTTTAATTCACTTAATTCACTTTAATTCACGGAGTGACACTGATGCAAATGTGGGCAAACAGGTGCGTGAACTAACCTGAGGACGTCATTTCCGGGTGAGCGTAACCAGTGTTTGGTCTTTGTCTTTGCTGCTCCTGTCATTGAAAGTCAATTTTGTTAATATATAACTTATCGTTATCTTGTTTTGGTATTCAAACATTATAAGTGTCTTCTTTAGCATTCTAGTGAGTAACTACTGTGTTAATCATTGCTGTCTAAGTGTAGTGCCCTTATAAGGGGGTGATAACAGGGAAAATGAGAACAAAGAAAGAGATGTAGTTCTCCCGTTCACTTCTCTGTAATTAGTAACGGAAGAACAGTGGAACTCGCTCTACTGGGTGCGGAACTCCCTCTACTGGTTGTCTGTGGTACTACCTTGGTCAAAAACCCATGGAGTTTCTCTGACTCATAAATTAAAGTAATTCTACTCTTATAAGTAATTAATACCTGTAACATACCCCACCACAAAATAGATGTTGTCCCCAACATCTTGACCTTTGTCCTCTGCAACAGTTAAGGTCAACACTAACAAACAGGTAACAACAGTACAATTATAAACATCTCAAATATTGTCCTCATAATGACAGACTGGAACTCTTTTAGTACATTCTGTATGAGGTGGGCAAACCACCCAATGTCCATGCCAACTCTTCAAAAGTCAATTGCATTGTCAATAAGAGGTCTATGTCACAGACAACAAACAGTTATATAAAGTAAACTTTAGATTTTAACCAGTCAATAAATGTATCTCAAAAACAGGCATCTAAGCTGAATGTGTGTTCAAAAATAAACTGTCATACTCATGCATGTACTCAGTTCAAAATATGAGGTGTTCTGTGTCTCTAACCCCAACATCCATACGGTGGTTGAATATGGTGTGAGTGCGCAGGGTGTGTCCATGGCAGTTAAGCCCTCATGTTGTAGCAGACTGGTGAGCCAAGCCTTTCATATGTGAAAACCCCTGGTCGCTGATGTGGTCGTTGAGTTCGTCTGGGCTTCTCTAATCTTGAGCTCACTGAAACAGGTGAGTCAATGGGGCTTTCCACCTGTAACTCCTCAACATGACTGTTTTCCTTGTCCAGAACAGACTCTGCTTGGTCTGGTGCTCCAACTGTGTCATTCACATCTGGCAACTCTCTCCCTCTGAGTTGCAGACAGTCATGTTCTAGAGATGTGCTAGTGCATGCAGAATTCTCTTTTTCAGGTGGACATGACGTTGATGGCAGCTGAACTGGTAGTGGACAGTAGTCGTAGTCGTCATCATCATCTTCATCCTCAGACGGCTCTGGTCTGCCACTGTTCTTCCTAGTCACCTTCTGTTTACGTGGCTGCACTGGAATTTCCAAGGGAAGAAAATCACATGGGAGGAGAAGGTTGCGATGCAGAATCCTTGATTTCTTTTTGCCCGTTTCAGATCTGAGTTCATATACTGGAAGGTCCTTGCTCACTTGACGCACAACAGTATGAACAACGTCCTCCCAGTGGTTTCTCAGTTTTCCTGGGCCACCACGAGGTGTCAGGTTCCTGACCAAAACTCGATCACCTGGCTGCAGTACTGAGTGTCTCACCTTGTTGTCATAGTGTTTCTTACTTCTCAGTGCGGCTTTCTGAGTATTTTCCTTTGTGATCTCATACGGCTCTTCCATACCCTGTTTCCACTTTTCCATGTAGCTGTGATGGTCACCATCTTCCCGTACTGAGTTTAGGTTAAACAGCATGTCCACAGGCAACCGTGGGGATCGTCCGTATAACAACTGGAATGGTGGAAACCTAGTCACCTCACAACGAGTACAGTTGTATGCATAAACCAGTTTGTTTAGTGAGTCTTTCCAGTTAGTTTTGTCTTTGTCAGTGAGTGTCCGTAGCATTTGGAGTAGAGTGCGGTTGAATCTCTCAACCTGCCCGTTCCCTTGGGGATGATAGGGAGTGGTTCTTGACCCCGAAACTCCACAGTACTTCTTCAGTTGTGCAAAAAGTTGGTTCTCAAATTCAGCCCCCTGATCATGGTGAATTCGGGCTGGAAATCCAAATCTCATTGCATAGTCATTGAAAATTTTGTCTGCTGCTGCTTTGCCAGATTTGGAAGTGGTGGCATACGCCTGGGCAAAGCGTGTAAAGTGATCAATGATCACCAAGATATACTCATATCCCCCCTTACACTTTTCAAGATGCAGAAAATCCACCGACACCAGCTCAAAGGGTTGAGTGGTAACAATGCTGGTCAGTGGTGCTCTAGTTTCCTGGCTTGGCTTCTTTTGCTTAAGGCATTCACACTTTCTGGTGACATAGTCCTCAATTTCTGGTTGCATATAGGGCCAGTAAAACCGGTCCCGTATCAGCGATGTGGTTCTTTCCGAACCTTGGTGGCCCATTTTATTGTGTAGTTCCCTCAACACTGTGGTCTTATGTATCTCCGGGAGTACCAGCTGTTTTCTGTGGTTCGTTTTCCTCTGTAAAAGTCCAGCCTCATCGATCTCAAGTTTGTCCCATTCTCTCAGGATGCATATAATTTGTGGACTGAATTGTTTCAGTTGCAGACCTGATGGTTTGTTTTCTGTGAGTTTGAACTGAATCACCGGTCCTACAACAGGAGCATTTCTTTGCTCGTGTTTGATTTGTTCGGGTGACATTGGATTGATGGGTGTGCTGGTAAGTACATCCGAATATGTCGCTGCGACACCCATGGACCATGACACACTGGATTCATCCTGATTTTCCACAGCTTGAGTAGCTACTCCAATCACATCATATGGCATTTCCTCCGAACATTCTTTGATGAATGTCTCCATATCCAAAGGCATCCTGGATAGGCTGTCTGCATCAACATTTTCTTTCCCAGGGCGATATTTGACTGTGAAGTTGAAATCTGCCAGTTCTGCCACCCATCTACAGCCCGTTGCATTCAGTTTAGCGGTGGACAATATGCAGGTAAGTGGATTATTATCACTATAGACCGTAAAGAATGGAGCATAGTATAAATAATCCCTAAACTTTTCTGTTATTGCCCATTTGAGCGCAAGAAACTCCAATTTGCCTGAATGCAAATGATAGTTTTTCTCTGCTGCACTTAGAGTACGGGAACCATAAGCAATCACACGAAGTTTCCCATTTTGCTTTTGATACAACACAGCACCTAACCCCTGATTGAAAGCATCAGTATGGAGGACAAATGGCTGTGAAAAGTCTGGGAACCCAAGAATGGGAGGGTGAAGGAGGCAGTCTATCAGTTGTTCTAAGACTGATTGATGCATGCCAGTCCACTGAATCTTTGTACGGGATGGGACAGCTCTACTGCAACCTTTTGTTCGCCATGTTCCCTTTTTGCAGGGCAATACCTCAGCTTCTTTTGGCATTCTGAGCAAGTCATATAAAGGGTTAGCAATGTGTGAAAAATCTTTGATGTAATGTCGATAATAGCTCATCAGCCCGAGGACTGCTCTTAACTCACCAACATTACTTGGCTGTTTATCTTTCAGTGCCCTTACAGCAGCAACATCAGCTGGGTCCATCTTGTTCCCCTCAGCAGACACGATTCTCCCCAAATACCTTATTTCTGCTTTAAACAGGTCACACTTCTTGGGCTTTAATTTTATGCCCTGCTCCCTGAGATGCTGCAGAACTGTCCTGACATGATCTACATGATCCTCAAATGTCCTGCTGAAAACAAGAACATCATCAAGATAAGGCACACATATCTCATCCCTTAGACCTTCTAAGCACTCCTCCATACAGCGTTGGAAGGCTGCAGGTGCATTCATCAATCCAAATGGGATTCTCACCCACTCATATAAACCCCATGGGGTCACAAAAGCGGTCAAATGTCTGCTGTCTTTTGACATAAATCCCTGATGATATGCCTTACCCTGATCTAAAAGTGAGAAGAAAGTATTTCCTCCCAAATTATCCATTATGTCCTGGACTCTGGGGATTGGGTGGCGGTCAGGATGGGTTTTTCTGTTGAGCTCCCTATAATCAATACATAGACGGAGGGTGCCATCTTTTTTTCTCACACAGACAACCGGAGAGGAATATGAAGATGTGGATTTTTCAACCCAACCCTGTGATATCAAGTCCTGCAAGTAGTCTTTCATTTCCTGATAAAGTGGCTTTGGCACAGACAGATATGTTTTTGACACAGGTTCACCATCTTTAAGTGCAATTTTCATCTGCAAATTTTCCACACACCCAATGTCATCATCAGACTTAGAGAAAGACTCTGATTCTTCTCTCAGCATCTGGCTTACTACCTGTCTCTGGTATTTATCTAGATGGGCTAGATCAACAGGAGGGTCCCATGGCACATGGGATGGGGCACCCTCACTGGGACCCTGTGCTTGAATGTGACAGACCGACGAACTGGTCGCAGATGGTTGATCCCTTTCAAACCTACTGGCTGGATAGACCGAATTCACCGGCTCTACAGTTCCAACAAGAGTTCTTGCTGAAAGTGTAATATCGTGACTGGTTGGGTTCTCAACACAAACAGTAACCTTTGGAGTTGTCCCTGCCTTCACAGATACAAGGGAGTCACAAAACTCTAATTCACCAGACCAGTGCGCGTTCTCAATCACCTGAAAAATCAAGGTCTTATCCTCACTAAAAGGTCAGGCTCGAATATGACACTCAATGGAAATTGAACTATTTTTGGGTACACTAATCCTCTCATTTACTGTCCTCACAGTATACTCGCATATTTGCCCCAGACTCACAGCATTAATGAAAGCTTTGGCTTCACCCTTTTTAAGATGAGGAAATGCCATTTTTACTGATTTTACCAGCTTGTCTACGCTCCTATATTTTGGCTGATCTCCTTGACTGTCTAGAACAAGACGCTCAATAACATTAAAGCCAACAATAGGACATTCCTGTTGGTTGCCTTCTAACACTAACATAGGTATCAGGAGCTCATCATCACTCACATGTAACTTAAAAGGTACTTCTATCCAACCAACATATGGCATTTTTGTTCCATTGGCCGCTTCAATCTTTAGAGGATCAATGGGGTCAAGTAGCTCAGCAACATCCCTCAGCTTTAAGTCTGGTAAGTAGTTTTCTTTCCACACCTCATCTACTGCACAAATTTGTGAACCCGTGTCCCAGAGTGCCTGGATATTCTGCCCATGTAAGAAGCAGCTAAAAACACACTTTTTCCCCACAAGGTCTCTTACTGTTTTTCTTTTCACAGCCGCTTGATTTTTTTTTTTTTATTTGGGTTCTTCATGCTGCCGTTTCATCTGTGGTCTAGCACCTGAGCATCTACATGGCTTACAGTTGCTTTTGTGGGTAGCCCAATGAGCCCGCTGACATCCTTTGGAACAATACAATGCAGTTTTGCAGACTGAACAACACTTTAACTCTCTACTCGATTTCTTCTGCTGACAATTGGCACAAAACTGGGACTTGTTTAAGTTTCTGGCTGCCCCATGTCCCGCAGAGGCAACCCCTTCTAGTTTAAAGGGCCCCTGCCTGTCTTGGTTGGTCTCTCCGCCCTACAACCTGCTCTAAAATGCTCAGTACTTCCACATCTAAAGCAATGCTGACAATACTCTTCACCAGATTGAACACAAGCAAAACACCTGGGGACAGAGCGGGGTTTTTGGTAATATCTCTGTGGAGCAAACCCCCGCTGAAATTGAGCTGTTTCCCCCATTCGTCCTGGGCCATACACTGGTTGGTATCTCTGTGCAACTGCTGGCTGCTGGTGTGGATAAAATGGCATGGCGTGTGACTGAAAAGCATATGGAGCAGACTGTGGGGCTGGAAGCTCAGGGTAAGAGACAAGTACATTAGGTTGCTCTTGATTTTGAGGAAGATAGACTGGAGGTGCAGATGTGGTCTTTTGAATGGTCTCTCTGATTTGAGAAACCTCAGCTCTAAGATCTTTCAGGAGCAGCATGTCAGAACGCATCTCTTTTATTTCTGATAATAAAGCCGGGGTAAGCGGAGCTGTACTAGGCTGGGTGTCATTTTTGTTTTTTTCCAACTGCGGAGCTGTCTGGACCGTACTCACACTGGTTACTCGTGAAGGGGCAGCATGCCTTTTTTTATCCTGTCTCTCCTTTTCGTTAGTACAAGCAATGTTTACTCTCTCCAGCAGGAGCTCATCTGAGGTGTTAGGCTGCATGAGGTAGGGTTGCAGGTCGCTCTTAATGTTGTCATTCTGTAAACCAGTCAATACAGTATGCATGAATAAACTTTGAACAAGAGCTGGGTTATATTTTAAGCCAGACTCGGCTTCTTGAGATGCAAACAAGATCTTCTGTCTCAGGTCCATGGCTCTTATCAGGAAGTTTTGAGGGGACTCTTTACTATTCTGCACCTCAGAAGTGAGCTGTTTATATAAATCAGTGGCACCTCTCTCCTGGTAGTGGGACCTCAGAATTCTCCGGAGGGCAGGTAATGTCAGACTTTCTTTTCCTTCCAGGTAACTCCTTAGCTGCAGGCCTGGTGTGATAGCACGGATTACAGCATCAATAATATCTGTCTCTGAGTAGCCCTTGTTGAGCCCACTTTCAATTTTCCTGGCCAGACTAGAAAATGTAAGCCTATCTTTTTGACCGGGTTTACCAATCTGTCCTGCTATCTTAAAATCTTTACGCCACACAGCATTGTCAGGCGTTGCAGGTGTCACATTCCTGACTGGGATACTTGGTGAAGAGTTCAAATTTCTATCCATCAAGGCTTTGGCTATTTTTTCCTTTTTTTGTATTGTCAGTTTTAGTTGCTCTATTTCTCTCTGGAGGTTGTCCTGCTCATCAGTTTGGATTTCCATTTCACTTTTTCTTGATTGCAGTCGTATGTCATTTATAATGTCGTGAATACTGAGGAGATCTGACATGCCCTCATCCTCTAAGCTGGCGAGTTAATCTCGCTCAATAAACTCTGTGACGGATGAAATCAGCTGGCTGCGCGTTTTGCCAGTCAGGAATTCTTCATCATGCCCTGAGATTTGCAGTATACTGCACACTTTCATTAACTGTTCAGGAGTCAAACAATACAAGCTTCCTTTGATTTCTAACTAAGTTTCTCAATTTCAGACTCCATGACTCTTCCTTTTCTGTTTGTTGAAGTGGGCAGGAGCAATTAAACTGGTGCTTATCTGGCTTTAAGATGGCTTTTGTTGCTCCCTAGTGGTCGGTGAACACTTCAGAATGCGACTTGCCAATAACTGCCTGATGATCACGACGTTGTCCTAGCTGTGGGCCCTTCTCCAATGCCTGGGTTGTTTTGAAGGGATGATCAGTAAGAGGATTCCACCAGCAGTTCAGGGGTCATCCTCCAGCCAAACATCCCAGCGGTGCCTCCAAATGTAGTGCCCTTATAAGGGGGTGATAACAGGGAAAATGAGAACAAAGAAAGAGACGTAGTTCTCCCGTTCACTTCTCTGTAATTAGTGTTTGAACAATACAAAATACTCTCCCCATCACTGCAATGCCAAACATAACACAAACTATACAATTTACTGTAATTATGAAATACATTCTGTAACTATGAATTACATAAACTGTTGGGCCCTACCACGGACCACGAGGTCTTCTGAGCTAGCTTAATCGCCGATGGAGTTAGCCAAAAAAAACGTTACCAAAGAAACATATAAAAACACACATTTTTTGCTAGTACATTGATTAGAATGAAAGAAAGAAAGCCACAAATACCATGTAAATTATCAACGATTAAAACACTGGGGTAATTACCTTATAAGAGGGTGATAACAGGGAAAATGAGAACAAAGAAAGAGACGTAGTTCTCCCGTTCACTTCTCTGTAATTAGTGACGGAAGAACAGTGGAACTCGCTCTAGTGGGTGCGGAACTCCCTCTACTGGTTGTCTGTGGTACTACCTTGGTCAAAAACCCATGGAGTTTCTCTGACTCATAAATTAAAGTAATTCTACTCTCAAACTATAGGTAATTAATACCTGTAACATAAGCAGTTTGTGACATAGTTACTTCCCCTTAGCCAAACAATGCTAGTCTTTGTTAAGTGCTAGCATGGCCTCCACCTCGTCTGCTTTCACTCCTCTGTCCTGCTCCATTTGCCAAATGTTGAGTGAAGATCCTGCCTCCTTTAGTGATGATAGTGGTAGATGTGTTAAGTCTAGCCTTATTTTAAATTCGGAGGCCAGATTAGAGCAGTTTGAAGCACGGCTACACACATCGGATGCTAAGCCTGTTAGCCAGATTATTACCCGCAGTGCAGCTCGCAATAACGGAACAAAACTGCCGAGCACTCAAGCCCCTCCCGGGAAGCAGCCGGGGAAAACCCAGGATAGGTTTGTACAGGTGAGAAGGAAGCATAGTGCTAAACGTAAACACTTAGAGCTACCGAAGCTCCGGCTACATAATAAGTTTTCTCCCCTCTGCAACACGCCAGTTGAACTGTCAACTCCAGTTATCGGCTCCTCTGAAGTTAGACACGTGAAGCTCCCGACGGCCACAGTCAGGTGTTATCCAGGAGCCAGAGTTGGTGACATAGAAGGAAACCTTAGAATGTTCGCTCAGAGTAAACCCAGGTTCCGTCGAGTTGTGATTCACGCAGGCGGTAATGACGCCCGACGGAGACAATCAGAAGTTCTTAAATTAAACGTTGAATTTGTGTGTAGACTTGCTAAGTCGATGTCGGACACTGTCATTTTCTCTGGTCCCCTCCCAAACCTAGTCAGTGATGAAACGCTTTTCATCATTTAACCGCTGGTTAGCTAGATGGTGCCCACAAAACGGTGTTAGCTTTGTTGACAATTGGAGCGCGTTTTGGGGAAAGCCTGGTCTCGTGCGTAGAGATGGCATCCATCCCACTTTTGACGGCGCCGCTCTTCTTTCTAAGAACATTTCTTTTAGTATTAACAGTACAACCTGACAACCCAGGGACATGTTCTGGGCACAGAGCAGCAGTTTAAAACTCTCCTCTGAGTTCCCTTTAGCGTTAGTGCAAACCCCAGCACAACACAGTTAGTCCAGCAGCTGCTAGCTTTAGCTTATGCACTAAAAGGGGAGTAAAACACAAAAATCTAAAAGTAAAAGCGACTAATACTCTCAATAACAACAAGCAAAATCAGGATGTCATTAAATGTAGGTTACTAAAAATTAGATCAATTTCCTCTAAGTCCCTTTTAGTCAATGAGTTAATGAATGATAACAAACTTAGCCTGCTAGCCCTAACAGAAACCTGGCTTCAACAGGATGACTATGTTAGGTTGAATGAAGCAACCACCCCTAATTATAATAAATATCAGAAATCCAGGAGTTCTGGGAAGGAAGGTGGGTTAGCAGTAATATCACAGTCTACCTTACTTCCTAACACTAAAGCCAAACACATTTATAGTTCCTTTGAAAACATCATATTGTCTATAAATCACTCCAACAGGAAAATTCCAAAATCTGTTTCATTCATAATTATTTATTGTCCTCCTGGCCCGTACTCTGAATTTCTAACTGAGTTTGCAGACTTTCTAACAACTATTGTTTTAGATTCTGATAAAATAATAGTAGGAGATTTTAATATTCATGTTGATGACTGTAGTGACTGTCTAGGAAATGCTTTCTCAGCTTTATTAGATAATGTTGGTTTCACACAAAATGTTAAGGAACCCACTCACTGTCAAGCACACCCTGGACCTTGTTTTAACTCATGGTATAGAGATCAGCTGAGTGTGCTCCCTCATAACCCCACACTCTCAGTTCACTTTCTAATCAACTTTCAGTTTATTCTAGAGAATTCCACCGCTCCAATAAATAAAGAAAAGCTCAGAAGAACATTGACTGACCGTTCTGTATCTGAATTTAAACTTACAGTCCAACCAATATTTAGTAACATGCTGAGCAAACAACTCTGAGAGCAGCTCCCATAGTTTCAGTCCCAGAAAAAATGATCAGTTTGTTGATGATTCCATGGAGGCCCTCAGGAGAACACTAGATGTTGCTGCTCCTTTGAAACCAAAACTATTTAGACAAAACCGAGTATCACCCTGGTTTAACGCTGAAACCCGTTCCCTTAAACAAGTAACCCGTAAATTAGACAGAGAATGGTGCAGATCTGGCTCAGAGCAGTCCCTGAATAGCTGGAAATATAGCCTTTTAAACAAAAAAAAATCTCTGCGTAAAGCCAGAACCCAATACTATTCAGCTTTAATATCACAGAATGGAAATAATCCGAGATTTCTTTTTAGTACTATAGCCAGACTGACCAGCAGTCACAGCTCAGTGGAACCACACATTCCTGCTACTCTCAGCTCTGAGGAATTTCTTTCATTCTTCGATTGTAAAATCCTAAATATTAGACAAAAGCTGAACAAAGTTATCCCTACTATCAGCCCAGAACAGGCTAAAACAGTAGAAACAAAGGCATCTATATAAACCTCTGTAACATTAGACTGCTTCACTACTGTAGATCTAGCAGAATTAACATCACTTATTACATCCTCCAAAACCTCATCTTGTCTTTTAGACTCAATCCCCACTAAGCATTTTAAAGAAACCTTCCCTCTAGTTAATTAATTCATTTGAACTATTATAAAAACCCTAGAAACAGGTTACAGTCTTTTAAATATGCAGTTGTTAAACTTCTTCTGAAAAAGCCCAGTTTAGATCCTGGCATTCTGGCCAACTATAGACTAATGTCACATCTCCCCTTTATCTCAAAGATATTAGAAAGAGTTGTAGTTAAGCAGTTATACTGCCACCTACAGGACAATAGCCTCTTTGAAGATTTCCAGTCAGGGTTCAGACCTCACCGTAGCACTGAAACTGCACTAGTTAGAGTCACTAATGACTTGTTACTGGCCACAGAAAAGGGACTAATCTCTATTCTGGTCCTGTTAGATCTTAGTGCAGCCTTTGACACTATAGACCACAGCATCTTACTCCAGAGACTAGAGTATGACATAGGGATCAGAGGATCTGCCCTTCAATGGTTTAAATCCTATTTATCTGATGGGTACCAGTTTGTTCATGTAAATGGACATTCCTCCCATAATAGTCGAGTTAGCCACGGAGTCCCACAGGGCTCAGTTCTAGGACCCATCCTGTTTATGCTTTACATGCTGCCTCTAGCGAATATAATCAGGAAACATGGTATTAATTTTCACTGTTATGCGGATGATACACAGTTGTATCTTAGAAAAACTTAATGCCTGCATTAGTGACATCAAGATTTGGATGGTGGTTAATGACCTCCCCCTAAACCCAGAAAAAACCGAGGTCATTCTACTAGGTCCTAAATACCTCTACATGATGCTCTACATGTTCAGATGGTCTCCCTGGATGGTGTAAATATAGCCTCCAATCCCACAGTTGGAAACCTGGGGTTTTTATTTAACCAGGATTTATCATTTAAGGCTCACATATCACAGGCTTGTAAAACTGCATTTTTTTCACCTACGCAATATTTCTAGGATAAGAAACATATCTAGAAGCGATGCTGAAAAACTCACCCATGCATTTGTACGTCTAGACTGGATTACTGTAACTCTTTGCTAGCAGCGTGTCCTAAAAGTTCTTTAAAAAGTCTTCAGCTTGTTCAAAATGCAGCAGCTAGATTGTTAGCAGGAACCAACAGAAGAGAACACATTACTCCTGTGTTAGCTTCACTTCACTGGCTCCAAGTTCAATCTAGAATCAAGTTCAGAATCCTCCTGCTAACCTATAAGGCCTTGAATGGTATGACCCCATCCTATATTAAAGATCTCATAGAGCCTTACCAACCAAACAGAACACTTCACTCACAAAATGCAGGACTGCTTGTGGTTCCTAGAATCTCTAAAAGCACAGTTGGAGGTAGAGCCTTTAGCCACCAAGCTCCTGTTTTATGGAATAAACTCCCAGCTCATGTAAGAGAGACTGACACAGTTTCTACATTCAAAGTTAGACTTAAAACATTCCTCTTTGGACAGGATTATTGCCAGGCTACCTAGCAATAAGAGATTATTTAACTTACTGCTCCTCTGCCTCACCTGCTGTGATAGGGTTTGCCGCGCTGGGTCTGCTCGCTCCTGCTCAATACCCCCCCCACCACCACCACCACCCTTCCCATCTCCCTCCACCTCAAGACTTCCTCTTCTTTTCCACCCTTCCCTCACACACTTCATACACGTTAAGGGACTCTATGTCCCCTGGCACTCACTTTAATTTCAAGGGACCACCAAATCCCAACTGCACAACATTACATAACACCTTTATTTCAAGGGATCACTGGATCCCACTACACTCACTCAAACTCCAAGGGACCCCCAAGTCCCATCTGCATTACACAACATACTCAAGTCCACAACCCCCTCTCCTTCATCTCTCTCTTTCCTTTTCTACTAACCTCCTACCTATCTCACAATAAACCTTACCCTAACCCGGGTGTGCATCCTTCTCCCACCCCCCCCCTCTCTACCTGCAATCTTCATTACATCACTTGCCATCTGCCAATACTTTATTTTATTTGGTTTATCATGCCTCTGTTTGGTGCAGTGTGATTCACATGTTGTCCTTCTTTCTCCACCCCCCTATGGAGGAGTGGGAGAGATTTCTGATTCCAGGTGAATCGTCTGTGCTCCTGTCCTTGGCTGTGATTTCATCTTTGGCTCTTCCCGTTCCTGTCTTTGGCAGTGACCTCATCTTTGGCTCTTCCCGCTCCTGTCTTTGGTCGTGACCTCACCTTTGGCTCTTCCCGCTCCTGTCTTTGGCCGTGACCTCGCCTTGGACTCTTCCCGTTCCTGTCTTTGGCTGTGACCTCATCTTTGGCTCTTCCCGTTCCTGTCTTTGGCTGTGACCTCGCCGTTGGCTCTTCCCGTTCCTGTCTTTGGCTGTGACCTCGCCATTGACTCTTCCCGTTCCTGTCTTTGGCCGTGACCTCGCTTTTGGCTCTTCCCGCTCCTGTCTTTGGCTATGACCTCATCTTTGGTTCTTCCCGTTCCTATCTTTGGCCGTGACCTGCTTTGGCTCTTCCCGCTCCTGTCTTTGGCTATGACCTCCTCTTTGGCTCTTCCCGTTCTTGTCTTTGGCTGTGACCTCGTCTTTGACTCTTCCCGCTTCTGTTTTTGGCCGTGACCTCGGCTTTGGCTCTTCCCGTTCCTGTCTCTGGCTGTGACCTTGCCTTTGGCTCTTCCCGGTCCTGTCTTTGGCAGTGACCTCGCCTTTGGCCCTTCCCTCCCCTGTCCTTGGCTGTGATTTCATCTTTGGCTCTTCCCGCTCCTGTCTTTGGCCGTGACCTCGCCTTGGACTCTTCCCGTTCCTGTCTTTGGCTGTGACCTCATCTTTGGCTCTTCCCGTTCCTGTCTTTGGCTGTGACCTCGCCGTTGGCTCTTCCCGTTCCTGTCTTTGGCTGTGACCTCATCTTTGGCTCTTCCCGTTCCTGTCTTTGGCCGTGACCTGCTTTGGCTCTTCCCGCTCCTGTCTTTGGCTATGACCTCATCTTTGGCTCTTCCCGTTCTTGTCTTTGGCTGTGACCTCGCCGTTGGCAGTTCAGGTTCCTGTCTTTAGCCGTGACCTCGTCTTTGACTCTTCCCGCTCCTGTCTTTGGCTGTGACCTCGCCTTTGGCTCTTCCCGCTCCCGTCTTTGGCCATGACCTCGCCTTGGTTCTTCCCTCTCCTGTCTTTGGCCGTGACCTCGCCTTGGCTCTTCCCGCTGCTGTCTTTGGCTGTGACCTCGCCATTGACTCTTCCCGCTCCTGTCTTTGGCTGTGACCTCGCCATTGGCAGTTCCCGTTTCTGTCTTTGGCCGTGACCTCGCTTTTGGCTCTTCCCGCTCCTGTCTTTGGCTATGACCTCATTTTTGGCTCTTCTCGTTCCTTTCTTTGGCCGTGACCTGCTTTGGCTCTTCCCGCTCCTGTCTTTGGCTATGACCTCATCTTTGGCTCTTCCCGTTCTTGTCTTTGGCTGTGACCTCGCCGTTGGCAGTTCAGGTTCCTGTCTTTAGTCGTGACCTCGTCTTTGACTCTTCCCGCTTCTGTTTTTGGCCGTGACCTCGGCTTTGGCTCTTCCCGTTCCTGTCTCTGGCTGTGACCTTGCCTTTGGCTCTTCCCGGTCCTGTCTTTGGCAGTGACCTCGACTTTGGCCTTTCCCTCTCCTGTCCTTGGGTGTGATCTCATCTTTGGCTCTTCCCGTTCCTGTCTTTGGCAGTGACGTCGACTTTGGCCCTTCCCTCTCCTGTCCTTGGCTGTGATCTCATCTTTGGCTCTTCACGCTCCTGTCTTTGGTCGTGACCTCACCTTTGGCTCTTCCCGCTCCTGTCTTTGGCCGTGACCTCGCCTTGGACTCTTCCCGTTCCTGTCTTTGGCTGTGACCTCATCTTTGGCTATTCCAGTTCCTGTCTTTGGCTGTGACCTCGCCGTTGGCTCTTCCCGTTCCTGTCTTTGGCTGTGACCTTATCTTTGGCTCTTCCCGTTCCTGTCTTTGGCCGTGACCTGCTTTGGCTCTTCCCGCTCCTGTCTTTGGCTATGACCTCATCTTTGGCTCTTCCCGTTCTTGTCTTTGGCTGTGACCTCCCTGTTGGCAGTTCAGGTTCCTGTCTTTGGCCGTGACCTCGCCTTGGACTCTTCCCGCTCCTGTCTTTGGCTGTGACCTCGCCTTTGGCTCTTCCCTCTCCTGTCTTTGGCCGTGACCTCGCCTTGGCTCTTCCCGCTCCTGTCTTTGGCTGTGACCTCGCCATTGGCAGTTCCCGTTCCTGTCTTTGGCCGTGACCTTGCCTTGGCTCTTCCCGCTCCTGTCTTTGGCCGTGACCTCGCCTTGGCTCTTCCCGCTCCTGTCTTTGGCCGTGACCTCGCCTTGGCTCTTCCCGCTCCTGTCTTTGGCCATGACCTCGCCTCTGGTTCTTCCCGCTCCTGTCTTTGGCTGTGACCTCGCTTTTGGCTCTTCCCGCTCCTGTCTTTGGCTATGACCTCATCTTTGGCTCTTCCCGTTCTTGTCTTTGGCCGTGACCTGCTTTAGCTCTTCCCGCTCCTGTCTTTGGCTATTGACCTCCATCTTTGTCTCTTCCCGTTCTTGTCTTTGGCTGTGACCTCGCCGTTGGCAGTTCAGGTTCCTGTCTTTAGCCGTGACCTCGTCTTTGACTCTTCCCGCTTCTGTTTTTGGCCGTGACCTCGGCTTTGGCTCTTCCCGTTCCTGTCTCTGGCTGTGATTTCATCTTTGGCTCTACCCGTTCCTGTCTTTGGCAGTGACCTCATCTTTGGCTCTTCCCGCTCCTGTTTTTGGCCGTGACCTCGCCTTTGGCCCTTCCCTCTCCTGTCCTTGGCTGTGATTTCATCTTTGGCTCTACCCGTATCTGTCTTTGGCAGTGACCTCATCTTTGGCTCTTCCCGCTCCTGTCTTTGGTCGTGACCTCACCTTTGGCTCTTCCCGCTCCTGTCTTTGGCTGTGATTTCATCTTTGGCTCTACCCGTATCTGTCTTTGGCAGTGACCTCATCTTTGGCTCTTCCCGCTCCTGTCTTTGGTCGTGACCTCACCTTTGGCTCTTCCCGCTCCTGTCTTTGGCCGTGACCTCGCCTTGGACTCTTCCCGTTCCTGTCTTTGGCTGTGACCTCATCTTTGGCTCTTCTCGTTCCTGTCTTTGGCCGTGACCTGCTTTGGCTCTTCCCGCTCCTGTCTTTGGCTATGACCTCATCTTTGGCTCTTCCCGTTCTTGTCTTTGGCTGTGACATCGCCGTTGGCAGTTTAGGTTCCTGTCTTTAGCCGTGACCTCGTCTTTGACTCTTCCCACTCCTGTCTTTGGCTGTGACCTCGCCTTTGGCTCTTCCCGCTCCCGTCTTTGGCCGTGACCTGCTTTGGCTCTTCCCGCTCCTGTCTTTGGCTATGACCTCATCTTTGGCTCTTCCCGTTCTTGTCTTTGGCTGTGACCTCGTCGTTGGCAGTTCAGGTTCCTGTCTTTGGCTGTGACCTCATCTTTGGCTCTTCCCGTTCTTGTCTTTGGCTGTGACATCGCCGTTGGCAGTTCAGGTTTCTGTCTTTAGCCGTGACCTCGTCTTTGACTCTTCCCACTCCTGTCTTTGGCTGTGACCTCGCCTTTGGCTCTTCCCGCTCCCGTCTTTGGCCGTGACCTCGCCTTGGTTGTTCCCTCTCCTGTCTTTGGCCGTGACCTCGCCTTGGCTCTTCCCGCTCCTGTCTTTGGCTGTGACCTCGCCATTGACTCTTCCCGCTCCTGTCTTTGGCTATGACCTCGCCGTTGGCTCTTCCCGTTCCTGTCTTTGGCTGTGACCTCATCTTTGGCTCTTCCCGTTCCTGTCTTTGGCCGTGACCTGCTTTGGCTCTTCCCGCTCCTGTCTTTGGCTGTGACCTCGCCGTTGGCAGTTCAGGTTCCTGTCTTTGGCCGTGACCTCGCCTTGGACTCTTCCCGCTCCTGTCTTTGGCTGTGACCTCGCCTTTGGCTCGTCCCTCTCCTGTCTTTGGCCGTGACCTCGCCTTGGCTCTTCCCGCTGCTGACTTTGGCTGTGACCTCGCCATTGACTCTTCCCGTTCCTGGTTTTGGCTGTGACCTCATCTTTGGCTCTTCCCGTTCCTGTCTTTGGCCGTGACCTGCTTTGGCTCTTCCCGCTCCTGTCTTTGGCTATGACCTCATCTTTGGCTCTTCCCGTTCTTGTCTTTGGCTGTGACATCGCCGTTGGCAGTTCAGGTTCCTGTCTTTAGCTGTGACCTCGCCTTTGGCTCTTCCCGCTCCCGTCTTTGGCCGTGACCTCGCCTTGGTTCTTCCCTCTCCTGTCTTTGGCCGTGACCTCGCCTTGGCTCTTCCCGCTGCTGTCTTTGGCTGTGACCTCGCCTTGGACTCTTCCCGCTCCTGTCTTTGGCTGTGACCTCGCCTTTGGCTCTTCCCTCTCCTGTCTTTGGCCGTGACCTCGCCTTGGCTCTTCCCGCTGCTGACTTTGGCTGTGACCTCGCCATTGACTCTTCCCGCTCCTGGTTTTGGCTGTGACCTCATCTTTGGCTCTTCCCGTTCCTGTCTTTGGCCGTGACCTGCTTTGGCTCTTCCCGCTCCTGTCTTTGGCTATGACCTCATCTTTGGCTCTTCCCGTTCTTGTCTTTGGCTGTGACATCGCCGTTGGCAGTTCAGGTTCCTGTCTTTAGCTGTGACCTCGCCTTTGGCTCTTCCCGCTCCCGTCTTTGGCCGTGACCTCGCCTTGGTTCTTCCCTCTCCTGTCTTTGGCCGTGACCTCGCCTTGGCTCTTCCCGCTGCTGTCTTTGGCTGTGACCTCGCCATTGACTCTTCCCGCTCCTGTCTTTGGCTGTGACCTCATCTTTGGCTCTTCCCGGTTCTGTCTTTGGCCGTGACCTGCTTTGGCTCTTCCCGCTCCTGTCTTTGGCTATGACCTCATCTTTGGCTCTTCCCGTTCTTGTCTTTGGCTGTGACATCGCCGTTGGCAGTTCAGGTTCCTGTCTTTAGCCGTGACCTCGTCTTTGACTCTTCCCACTCCTGTCTTTGGCTGTGACCTCGCCTTTGGCTCTTCCCGCTCCCGTCTTTGGCCGTGACCTCGCCTTGGTTCTTCCCTCTCCTGTCTTTGGCCGTGACCTCGCCTTGGCTCTTCCCGCTGCTGTCTTTGGCTGTGACCTCGCCATTGACTCTTCCCGCTCCTGTCTTTGGCTATGACCTCGCCGTTGGCTCTTCCCGTTCCTGTCTTTGGCTGTGACCTCATCTTTGGCTCTTCCCGTTCCTGTCTTTGGCCGTGACCTGCTTTGGCTCTTCCCGCTCCTGTCTTTGGCTATGACCTCATCTTTGGCTCTTCCCGTTCTTGTCTTTGGCTGTGACCTCGCCGTTGGCAGTTCAGGTTCCTGTCTTTGGCCGTGACCTCGCCTTGGACTCTTCCCGCTCCTGTCTTTGGCTGTGACCTCGCCTTTGGCTCTTCCCTCTCCTGTCTTTGGCCGTGACCTCACCTTGGCTCTTCCCGCTGCTGACTTTGGCTGTGACCTCGCCATTGACTCTTCCCGCTCCTGTCTTTGGCTGTGACCTCATCTTTGGCTCTTCCCGTTCCTGTCTTTGGCCGTGACCTGCTTTGGCTCTTCCCGCTCCTGTCTTTGGCTATGACCTCATCTTTGGCTCTTCCCGTTCTTGTCTTTGGCTGTGACATCGCCGTTGGCAGTTCAGGTTCCTGTCTTTAGCCGTGACCTCGTCTTTGACTCTTCCCACTCCTGTCTTTGGCTGTGACCTCGCCTTTGGCTCTTCCCGCTCCCGTCTTTGGCCGTGACCTGCTTTGGCTCTTCCCGCTCCTGTCTTTGGCTATGACCTCATCTTTGGCTCTTCCCGTTCTTGTCTTTGGCTGTGACCTCGTCGTTGGCAGTTCAGGTTCCTGTCTTTGGCTGTGACCTCATCTTTGGCTCTTCCCGTTCTTGTCTTTGGCTGTGACATCGCCGTTGGCAGTTCAGGTTCCTGTCTTTAGCCGTGACCTCGTCTTTGACTCTTCCCACTCCTGTCTTTGGCTGTGACCTCGCCTTTGGCTCTTCCCGCTCCCGTCTTTGGCCGTGACCTCGCCTTGGTTCTTCCCTCTCCTGTCTTTGGCCGTGACCTCGCCTTGGCTCTTCCCGCTGCTGTCTTTGGCTGTGACCTCGCCATTGGCTCTTCCCGCTCCTGTCTTTGGCTATGACCTCATCTTTGGCTCTTCCTGTTCTTGTCTTTGGCTGTGACCTCGCCGTTGGCAGTTCAGGTTCCTGTCTTTGGCCGTGACCTCGCCTTGGACTCTTCCCGCTCCTGTCTTTGGCTGTGACCTCGCCTTTGGCTCTTCCCTCTCCTGTCTTTGGCCGTGACCTCGCCTTGGCTCTTCCCGCTGCTGACTTTGGCTGTGACCTCGCCTATTGACTCTTCCCGCTCCTGTCTTTGGCTGTGACCTCATCTTTGGCTCTTCCCGTTCCTGTCTTTGGCCGTGACCTGCTTTGGCTCTTCCCGCTCCTGTCTTTGGCTATGACCTCATCTTTGGCTCTTCCCGTTCTTGTCTTTGGCTGTGACATCGCCGTTGGCAGTTCAGGTTCCTGTCTTTAGCCGTGACCTCGTCTTTGACTCTTCCCACTCCTGTCTTTGGCTGTGACCTCGCCTTTGGCTCTTCCCGCTCCCGTCTTTGGCCGTGACCTCGCCTTGGTTCTTCCCTCTCCTGTCTTTGGCCGTGTCCTCGCCTTGGCTCTTCCCGCTGCTGTCTTTGGCTGTGACCTCGCCATTGACTCTTCCCGCTCCTGTCTTTGGCTGTGACCTCATCTTTGGCTCTTCCCGGTTCTGTCTTTGGCCGTGACCTGCTTTGGCTCTTCCCGCTCCTGTCTTTGGCTATGACCTCATCTTTGGCTCTTCCCGTTCTTGTCTTTGGCTGTGACATCGCCGTTGGCAGTTCAGGTTCCTGTCTTTAGCCGTGACCTCGTCTTTGACTCTTCCCACTCCTGTCTTTGGCTGTGACCTCGCCTTTGGCTCTTCCCGCTCCCGTCTTTGGCCGTGACCTGCTTTGGCTCTTCCCGCTCCTGTCTTTGGCTATGACCTCATCTTTGGCTCTTCCCGTTCTTGTCTTTGGCTGTGACCTCGTCGTTGGCAGTTCAGGTTCCTGTCTTTGGCTGTGACCTCATCTTTGGCTCTTCCCGTTCTTGTCTTTGGCTGTGACATCGCCGTTGGCAGTTCAGGTTCCTGTCTTTAGCCGTGACCTCGTCTTTGACTCTTCCCACTCCTGTCTTTGGCTGTGACCTCGCCTTTGGCTCTTCCCGCTCCCGTCTTTGGCCGTGACCTCGCCTTGGTTCTTCCCTCTCCTGTCTTTGGCCGTGACCTCGCCTTGGCTCTTCCCGCTGCTGTCTTTGGCTGTGACCTCGCCATTGACTCTTCCCGCTCCTGTCTTTGGCTATGACCTCGCCGTTGGCTCTTCCCGTTCCTGTCTTTGGCTGTGACCTCATCTTTGGCTCTTCCCGTTCCTGTCTTTGGCCGTGACCTGCTTTGGCTCTTCCCGCTCCTGTCTTTGGCTGTGACCTCGCCGTTGGCAGTTCAGGTTCCTGTCTTTGGCCGTGACCTCGCCTTGGACTCTTCCCGCTCCTGTCTTTGGCTGTGACCTCGCCTTTGGCTCTTCCCTCTCCTGTCTTTGGCCGTGACCTCGCCTTGGCTCTTCCCGCTGCTGACTTTGGCTGTGACCTCGCCATTGACTCTTCCCGCTCCTGTCTTTGGCTGTGACCTCATCTTTGGCTCTTCCCGTTCCTGTCTTTGGCCGTGACCTGCTTTGGCTCTTCCCGCTCCTGTCTTTGGCTATGACCTCATCTTTGGCTCTTCCCGTTCTTGTCTTTGGCTGTGACATCGCCGTTGGCAGTTCAGGTTCCTGTCTTTAGCTGTGACCTCGCCTTTGGCTCTTCCCGCTCCCGTCTTTGGCCGTGACCTCGCCTTGGTTCTTCCCTCTCCTATCTTTGGCCGTGACCTCGCCTTGGCTCTTCCCGCTGCTGTCTTTGGCTGTGACCTCGCCATTGACTCTTCCCGCTCCTGTCTTTGGCTGTGACCTCATCTTTGGCTCTTCCCGGTTCTGTCTTTGGCCGTGACCTGCTTTGGCTCTTCCCGCTCCTGTCTTTGGCTATGACCTCATCTTTGGCTCTTCCCGTTCTTGTCTTTGGCTGTGACATCGCCGTTGGCAGTTCAGGTTCCTGTCTTTAGCCGTGACCTCGTCTTTGACTCTTCCCACTCCTGTCTTTGGCTGTGACCTCGCCTTTGGCTCTTCCCGCTCCCGTCTTTGGCCGTGACCTCGCCTTGGACTCTTCCCGCTCCTGTCTTTGGCTGTGACCTCGCCTTTGGCTCTTCCCTCTCCTGTCTTTGGCCGTGACCTCGCCTTGGCTCTTCCCGCTGCTGACTTTGGCTGTGACCTCGCCATTGACTCTTCCCGCTCCTGTCTTTGGCTGTGACCTCATCTTTGGCTCTTCCCGTTCCTGTCTTTGGCCGTGACCTGCTTTGGCTCTTCCCGCTCCTGTCTTTGGCTATGACCTCATCTTTGGCTCTTCCCGTTCTTGTCTTTGGCTGTGACATCGCCGTTGGCAGTTCAGGTTCCTGTCTTTAGCCGTGACCTCGTCTTTGACTCTTCCCACTCCTGTCTTTGGCTGTGACCTCGCCTTTGGCTCTTCCCGCTCCCGTCTTTGGCCGTGACCTCGCCTTGGTTCTTCCCTCTCCTGTCTTTGGCCGTGTCCTCGCCTTGGCTCTTCCCGCTGCTGTCTTTGGCTGTGACCTCGCCATTGACTCTTCCCGCTCCTGTCTTTGGCTGTGACCTCATCTTTGGCTCTTCCCGGTTCTGTCTTTGGCCGTGACCTGCTTTGGCTCTTCCCGCTCCTGTCTTTGGCTATGACCTCATCTTTGGCTCTTCCCGTTCTTGTCTTTGGCTGTGACATCGCCGTTGGCAGTTCAGGTTCCTGTCTTTAGCCGTGACCTCGTCTTTGACTCTTCCCACTCCTGTCTTTGGCTGTGACCTCGCCTTTGGCTCTTCCCGCTCCTGTCTTTGGCTGTGACCTCGCCATTGACTCTTCCCGCTCCTGTCTTTGGCTATGACCTCGCCGTTGGCTCTTCCCGTTCCTGTCTTTGGCTGTGACCTCATCTTTGGCTCTTCCCGTTCCTGTCTTTGGCCGTGACCTGCTTTGGCTCTTCCCGCTCCTGTCTTTGGCTATGACCTCATCTTTGGCTCTTCCCGTTCTTGTCTTTGGCTGTGACATCGCCTTTGGCTCTTCCCGCTCCCGTCTTTGGCCGTGACCTCGCCTTGGTTCTTCCCTCTCCTATCTTTGGCCGTGACCTCGCCTTGGCTCTTCCCGCTGCTGTCTTTGGCTGTGACCTCGCCATTGACTCTTCCCGCTCCTGTCTTTGGCTGTGACCTCATCTTTGGCTCTTCCCGGTTCTGTCTTTGGCCGTGACCTGCTTTGGCTCTTCCCGCTCCTGTCTTTGGCTATGACCTCATCTTTGGCTCTTCCCGTTCTTGTCTTTGGCTGTGACATCGCCGTTGGCAGTTCAGGTTCCTGTCTTTAGCCGTGACCTCGTCTTTGACTCTTCCCACTCCTGTCTTTGGCTGTGACCTCGCCTTTGGCTCTTCCCGCTCCCGTCTTTGGCCGTGACCTCGCCTTGGACTCTTCCCGCTCCTGTCTTTGGCTGTGACCTCGCCTTTGGCTCTTCCCTCTCCTGTCTTTGGCCGTGACCTCGCCTTGGCTCTTCCCGCTGCTGACTTTGGCTGTGACCTCGCCATTGACTCTTCCCGCTCCTGTCTTTGGCTGTGACCTCATCTTTGGCTCTTCCCGTTCCTGTCTTTGGCCGTGACCTGCTTTGGCTCTTCCCGCTCCTGTCTTTGGCTATGACCTCATCTTTGGCTCTTCCCGTTCTTGTCTTTGGCTGTGACATCGCCGTTGGCAGTTCAGGTTCCTGTCTTTAGCCGTGACCTCGTCTTTGACTCTTCCCACTCCTGTCTTTGGCTGTGACCTCGCCTTTGGCTCTTCCCGCTCCCGTCTTTGGCCGTGACCTCGCCTTGGTTCTTCCCTCTCCTGTCTTTGGCCGTGTCCTCGCCTTGGCTCTTCCCGCTGCTGTCTTTGGCTGTGACCTCGCCATTGACTCTTCCCGCTCCTGTCTTTGGCTGTGACCTCATCTTTGGCTCTTCCCGGTTCTGTCTTTGGCCGTGACCTGCTTTGGCTCTTCCCGCTCCTGTCTTTGGCTATGACCTCATCTTTGGCTCTTCCCGTTCTTGTCTTTGGCTGTGACATCGCCGTTGGCAGTTCAGGTTCCTGTCTTTAGCCGTGACCTCGTCTTTGACTCTTCCCACTCCTGTCTTTGGCTGTGACCTCGCCTTTGGCTCTTCCCGCTCCCGTCTTTGGCTGTGACCTCGCCATTGACTCTTCCCGCTCCTGTCTTTGGCTATGACCTCGCCGTTGGCTCTTCCCGTTCCTGTCTTTGGCTGTGACCTCATCTTTGGCTCTTCCCGTTCCTGTCTTTGGCCGTGACCTGCTTTGGCTCTTCCCGCTCCTGTCTTTGGCTGTGACCTCGCCGTTGGCAGTTCAGGTTCCTGTCTTTGGCCGTGACCTCGCCTTGGACTCTTCCCGCTCCTGTCTTTGGCTGTGACCTCGCCTTTGGCTCTTCCCTCTCCTGTCTTTGGTCGTGACCTCGCCTTGGCTCTTCCCGCTGCTGACTTTGGCTGTGACCTCGCCATTGACTCTTCCCGCTCCTGTCATTGGCTGTGACCTCATCTTTGGCTCTTCCCGTTCCTGTCTTTGGCCGTGACCTGCTTTGGCTCTTCCCGCCTCCTGTCTTTGGCTATGACCTCATCTTTGGCTCTTCCCGTTCTTGTCTTTGGCTGTGACATCGCCGTTGGCAGTTCAGGTTCCTGTCTTTAGCTGTGACCTCGCCTTTGGCTCTTCCCGCTCCCGTCTTTGGCCGTGACCTCGCCTTGGTTCTTCCCTCTCCTGTCTTTGGCCGTGACCTCGCCTTGGCTCTTCCCGCTGCTGTCTTTGGCTGTGACCTCGCCATTGACTCTTCCCGCTCCTGTCTTTGGCTGTGACCTCATCTTTGGCTCTTCCCGGTTCTGTCTTTGGCCGTGACCTGCTTTGGCTCTTCCCGCTCCTGTCTTTGGCTATGACCTCATCTTTGGCTCTTCCCGTTCTTGTCTTTGGCTGTGACATCGCCGTTGGCAGTTCAGGTTCCTGTCTTTAGCCGTGACCTCGTCTTTGACTCTTCCCACTCCTGTCTTTGGCTGTGACCTCGCCTTTGGCTCTTCCCGCTCCCGTCTTTGGCCGTGACCTCGCCTTGGTTCTTCCCTCTCCTGTCTTTGGCCGTGACCTCGCCTTGGCTCTTCCCGCTGCTGTCTTTGGCTGTGACCTCGCCATTGACTCTTCCCGCTCCTGTCTTTGGCTATGACCTCGCCGTTGGCTCTTCCCGTTCCTGTCTTTGGCTGTGACCTCATCTTTGGCTCTTCCCGTTCCTGTCTTTGGCCGTGACCTGCTTTGGCTCTTCCCGCTCCTGTCTTTGGCTATGACCTCATCTTTGGCTCTTCCCGTTCTTGTCTTTGGCTGTGACCTCGCCGTTGGCAGTTCAGGTTCCTGTCTTTGGCCGTGACCTCGCCTTGGACTCTTCCCGCTCCTGTCTTTGGCTTGTGACCTCGCCTTTGGCTCTTCCCTCTCCTGTCTTTGGCCGTGACCTCACCTTGGCTCTTCCCGCTGCTGACTTTGGCTGTGACCTCGCCATTGACTCTTCCCGCTCCTGTCTTTGGCTGTGACCTCATCTTTGGCTCTTCCCGTTCCTGTCTTTGGCCGTGACCTGCTTTGGCTCTTCCCGCTCCTGTCTTTGGCTATGACCTCATCTTTGGCTCTTCCCGTTCTTGTCTTTGGCTGTGACATCGCCGTTGGCAGTTCAGGTTCCTGTCTTTAGCCGTGACCTCGTCTTTGACTCTTCCCACTCTGTCTTTGGCTGTGACCTCGCCTTTGGCTCTTCCCGCTCCCGTCTTTGGCCGTGACCTGCTTTGGCTCTTCCCGCTCCTGTCTTTGGCTATGACCTCATCTTTGGCTCTTCCCGTTCTTGTCTTTGGCTGTGACCTCGTCGTTGGCAGTTCAGGTTCCTGTCTTTGGCTGTGACCTCATCTTTGGCTCTTCCCGTTCTTGTCTTTGGCTGTGACATCGCCGTTGGCAGTTTCAGGTTCCTGTCTTTAGCCGTGACCTCGTCTTTGACTCTTCCCACTCCTGTCTTTGGCTGTGACCTCGCCTTTGGCTCTTCCCGCTCCCGTCTTTGGCCGTGACCTCGCCTTGGTTCTTCCCTCTCCTGTCTTTGGCCGTGACCTCGCCTTGGCTCTTCCCGCTGCTGTCTTTGGCTGTGACCTCGCCATTGACTCTTCCCGCTCCTGTCTTTGGCTATGACCTCATCTTTGGCTCTTCCCGCTCTTGTCTTTGGCTGTGACCTCGTCGTTGGCTCTTCCCGCTCCTGTCTTTGGCTATGACCTCATCTTTGGCTCTTCCCGTTCTTGTCTTTGGCTGTGACATCGCCGTTGGCAGTTCAGGTTCCTGTCTTTAGCCGTGACCTCGTCTTTGACTCTTCCCACTCCTGTCTTTGGCTGTGACCTCGCCTTTGGCTCTTCCCGCTCCCGTCTTTGGCCGTGACCTCGCCTTGGTTCTTCCCTCTCCTGTCTTTGGCCGTGACCTCGCCATTGACTCTTCCCGCTCCTGTCTTTGGCTGTGACCTCATCTTTGGCTCTTCCCGGTCCTGTCTTTTTGGCCGTGACCTGCTTTGGCTCTTCCCGCTCCTGTCTTTGGCTATGACCTCATCTTTGGCTCTTACCGTTCTTGTCTTTGGCTGTGACATCGCCGTTGGCAGTTCAGGTTCCTGTCTTTAGCCGTGACCTCATCTTTGGCTCTTCCCGTTCTTGTCTTTGGCTGTGACCTCGTCGTTGGCAGTTCAGGTTCCTGTCTTTGGCTGTGACCTCATCTTTGGCTCTTCCCGTTCTTGTCTTTGCTTGTGACATCGCCGTTGGCAGTTCAGGTTCCTGTCTTTAGCCGTGACCTCGTCTTTGACTCTTCCCACTCCTGTCTTTGGCTGTGACCTCGCCTTTGGCTCTTCCCGCTCCCGTCTTTGGCCGTGACCTCGCCTTGGTTCTTCCCTCTCCTGTCTTTGGCCGTGACCTCGCCTTGACTCTTCCCGCTCCTGTCTTTGGCTATGACCTCGCCGTTGGCTCTTCCCGTTCCTGTCTTTGGCTGTGACCTCATCTTTGGCTCTTCCCGTTCCTGTCTTTGGCCGTGACCTGCTTTGGCTCTTCCCGCTCCTGTCTTTGGCTGTGACCTCGCCGTTGGCAGTTCAGGTTCCTGTCTTTGGCCGTGACCTCGCCCTTGGACTCTTCCCGCTCCTGTCTTTGCTGTGACATCGCCTTTGGCTCTTCCCTCTCCTGTCCTTGGCCGTGACTCGCCTTGGCTCTTCCCGCTGCTGATTTGGCTGTGACCTCGCCATTGACTCTTCCCGCTCCTGTCTTTGGCTCTGACCTCATCTTTGGCTCTTACCGTTCCTGTCTTTGGCCGTGACCTGCTTTGGCTCTTCCCGCTCCTGTCTTTGGCTATGACCTCATCTTTGGCTCTTCCCGTTCTTGTCTTTGGCTGTGAACCTCGCCTTTGGCTCTTCCCGCTCCCGTCTTTGGCCGTGACCTCGCCTTCGGGTTCTTCCCTCTCCTGTCTTTGGCCGTGACCTCGCCTTGGCTCTTCCCGCTGCTGTCTTTGGCTGTGACCTCGCCATTGGACTCTTCCCGCTCCTGTCTTTGGCTATGACCTCGCCTTTGGACTCTTACCGCTCCCGTATTTGGCCGTGACCTCGCCTTGGTTCTTCCCTCTCCTGTCTTTGGGGTCTTTGGCCGTGACCTCG
>BOLG01001589.1:0-42596 GCA_016861445.1 Oryzias woworae
CTTTTCATGTACATTTCAGTGTATCTCATGTAAAATCAAGTTTTGACATCCAAACATAAAAATGACGACTAAGAATAACATTTAGCTCTTTTGGGACTTTTTAGGCTGAAAACCTGATTTTTGCTAAGAACTCTGAATGAAAGCAAACTTTTTCTTTTTTCATGAACATTCATGTATCTCATGAAAATCAAGTTTTGACATCCAACCAGTAAGAATGTAATTAAAATGTCATTTAGCTATTTTTTTGACTTTTTAGAATAAGAACCTATTTTTCTGCTTACAACATTGACTGAAAGCAAACGTTTTAAACTTTTTCATGAACTTCCGTCATGATACATCAAGTTTTGACATCCAAACAATAGAATGAAAAATAAATGTCATTTAGCTTTTTCGGACATTTTAGGCTGAAAACCTGATTTTTGCTAAGAATCTGAAGAAAAGTAACTTTTTCACTTTCTTACATTCAGTGTATCTCATGAAAAATCAAGTTTTGACATAAAACAGTAAAAATGAACGTTAAAATGTCATTTAGCTTTTTTTTAACTTTTTAGAATAAGAAATCTTAATTCTGCTTACAACATTGACTGAAAAGCAAACGTTTTAACTTTTAATGAACATTCCAGTCATGATAAATCAAGTTTTTGACATCCAAACATAAGAATGAAAAATAAATGTCATTTAGCTTTTCGGACATTTTAGGCTGAAAACCTGATTTTTTGCTAAGAAATCTGAAAAAAAGCAAGTTTTTCACTTTTCATGTACATTTCATTCAGTGTATCCTCATGAAAATCAAGTTTTGACATCCAACAGTAAGAATGACGACTAAGAATAACATTTCTCTTTTTGGGACTTTTTAGGCTGAAAACCTGATTTGTGCTAAGAACTCTGAAAAAAAAGCAAAGTTTTTCACTTTTTCATGTACATTTCAGTGTATCTCATGTAAAAATCAAGTTTTGACATCCAAACAGTAAAAATGACGATGAAATAACATTTAGCTTTTTTTTGGACTTTTCAGGCTGAAAACCTGATTTTTGGAAGAAATCTGAAAAAAAGCCAAGTTTTTCACTTTTCATGTACATTTCAGTGTATCTCATGTAAAATCAAGTTTTGACATCCAAACGTAAAATGACGATAAATAACATTTAGCTTTTTTGGGACTTTTTAAGGCTGAAAAAAACCTGATTTTTGCTAAGAAATCTGAAAAAGAACTTTTTCTTTTTTCATGAACATTCAGTGTATCTCATGAAAAATCAGTTTTGACATCCAACCAGTAAGAATGTAAATTAAAATGTCATTTAGCTATTTTTTGAACTTTTTAGAATAGAACCTTAATTTTCTGCTACAACATTGACTGAAAAGCAAACTTTAACTTTTAATGAACATTCCAGTCCTGATAAATCAAGTTTTGACATCCAAACAATAAGAATGAAAAATAAAATGTCATTTAGCTTTTTCGGACATTTTAGGCTGAAAACCTGAATTTTGCTAAGAACTCTGAAGAAAGTAAACTTTTTCACTTTTCTGTACATTTCAGTGTATCTCATGAAAATCAGTTTTGACATCCAAACAGAAAAAATGACGACTAAATAACATTTAGCTTTTTTGGACTTTTTAGGCTGAAAACCTGATTTGTTTTGCTAACAACTCTGAACTGAAAAGCAAACTTTTTCACTTTTCATGAACATTCAGTGTATCTCATAAAAAATCAAGTTTTGAAACATCCAAACAGTAAGAATGACGATTAAATAACATTAGCTTTTTTTGAACTTTTTAGAATCAAGAACTTATTTTGCTTACAACTTTGACTGAAAAGCAAACTTTTACACTTTTAATAACATTCCAGTCATGATAAATCAAGTTTTGACATCCAAACAATAAGAATGAAAAATAAATTCATTTAGCTTTTTTTGGACTTTTAGGCTGAAAACCTGATTTTTGCTAAGAAATCTGAGAAAAGCAAACTTTTTCACTTTTCATGTACATTTCAGTGTATCTCATGAAAATCAAGTTTTGGACATCCAAACGTAGAATGACGACTAAAATGATAACATTAGCTTTTTCGGGACTTTTTAGGCTGAAAACCTGATTTTTGCTAAAACTTTGACTGAAAGCAAACTTTTTCACTTTTCATGAACATTCAGTGTATCTCATGAAAAATCAAGTTTTGACATCCAACCAGTAAGAATGTAAATTAAAATGCCATTTAGCTTTTTTTGACTTTTTAGAATGAAGAACCTTAATTCTGCTTACAACATTGACTGAAAAGCAAACGTTTTACTTTTCATGAACATTCAGTGTATCAATGAAAAATCAGTTTTCGACATCCAAACAGTAAGAATGAAAAATAACATGTCATTTAGCTTTTTCTGACATTTTAGGCTGAAAACCTGATTTTTGCTAAAAAATCTGAGAAAAAGCAAACTTTTTTTCACTTTTCATGTACATTTCAGTGTATCTCATAAAAAATCAAGTTTTGACATCCAAAAAGTAAGAATGACGACTAAAATAACATTTAGCTTTTTTTGGACTTTTTAGGCTCAGAACCAGATTTTTGCTAACAACTCTTGAATAAAAAGCAAACTTTTTATTTTTCATTAACATTCAGTGTATCTCATGAAAATCAAGTTTTGACATCAAACAGTAAGAATGAAAAATAAAATGACAACATTTAGCTTTTTCGGACTTTTTATAGGCTGAAAACCTATTTTTGCTAACAACTTTGACTGAAAAGCAAACGTTTTTAACTTTTATGAACATTCCAGTCATGAAAAATCAAGTTTTGACATCCAAACAATAAGAATGAAAAAAATAGATTGTCATTTAGCTTTTTCGGACATTTTTTAGGCTGAAAACCTGATTTTTGCTAAGAAATCTGAAAAAAAAGAAACAAAGTTTTTTCACTTTTCATGTACATTTCATGTTCTCCATGAAAAATCAAGTTTTGACAAAAACAGTAAAATTACGATGAAAAATAACATTTAGCTTTTTTTGGACTTTTAGTCTGAAAACATGATTTTTGCTAAGAAATCTGAAAAAAAGCAAAGTTTTTCACTTTTTCATGTACATTTCAGTGTATCTCATGAAAAATCAAGTTTTGACAATCCAACCAGTAAGAATGTAAATTAAAATGTCATTTAGCTTTTTTTGAACTTTTTAGAATAAGAACCTAATTTCTTCTGCTTACAACATTGACTGAAAGCAAACGTTTTTAACTTTAATGAACATTCCAGTCATGATAATCAAGTTTTGACATCCAACAATAAGAATGAAAAATAAAATGTCATTTAGCTTTTCGGACATTTTAGGCTGAAAACCTGTTTTTGCTAAGAAATCTGAAGAAAAGTAAACTTTTTCACTTTTCATGTAATTTTCAGTGTATCTCATGAAAATCAAGTTTTGACATCCAAACAGTAAAAAGGACGATGAAAATGCCATTTAGCTTTTTTTGAACTTTTTAGAATAAGAACCTAATTTCTGCTTACAACATTGACTGAAAAGCAAACGTTTTAACTTTTAATGAACATTCCATCATGATAAATCAAGTTTTGACATCCAAACAATAAGAATGAAAAATAAAATTGTCATTTAGCTTTTTCGGACATTTTAGGCTGAAAACCTGATTTTTGCTAAGAAATCTGAAAAAAAGCAAAGTTTTTCACTTTTCATGTACATTTCAGTGTATCTCATGAAAAAAAAAGTCAGTTTAAACATCCAAACAGTAAGAATGAACGACTAAGATAACATTTAGCTCTTTTGGGACTTTTTAGGCTGAAAACCTGATTTGTGCTAAGAACTCTGAAAAAAAGCAAGTTTTTCACTTTTCATGTACATTTCAGTGTATCTCATGTAAAATCAAGTTTTGACATCCAACAGTAAGAATGACGATGAAAATAACATTTAGTTTTTTTGGACTTTTCAGTCTGAAAACATGATTTTGCTAACAAATCTGAAAAAAAGCAAAGTTTTTCACTTTTTCATGAACATTCAGTGTATCTCATGTAAAATCAAGTTTTGACATCCAAACAGTAAAAATGACGACTAAGATAACTTTAGCTCTTTTGGGACTTTTTAGGCTGAAAACCTTATTGGCTAAGAACTCTGAATGAAAAGCAAACTTTTTCTTTTTTCATGAACATTCAGTGTATCTCATGAAAAATCAAGTTTTGACATCCAACCAGTAAGAATGTAAATTAAAATGTCATTTAGCTTTTTCGGACTTTTTAGGCTGAAAACCTGATTTTTGCTAAGAAATCTGAAGAAAAAAACTTTTTTTTCACTTTTCATGTACATTTCAGTGTATCTCATGAAAAATCAAGTTTTGACATCCAAACAGAAAAATGACGATGAAAATAACATTTAGCTTTTTTTTAGACTTTTTAGGCTGAAAACCTGATTTTTGCTAAGAAATCTGAAGAAAAGTAACTTTTTCACTTTTTATGTACATTTCAGTGTATCTCATAAAAAATCAAGTTTTGACATCCAAACAGTAAAATGACGACTAAAGATAACATTTAGCTCTTTTGGGACTTTTTAGGCTGAAAACCTGATTTGTGCTAAGAACTCTGAAAAAAAGCAAGGTTTTTCAACTTTTCATGTACATTTCAGTGTATCTCATGTAAAATCAAGTGTTTGGACAATCCAAACAGTAAGAATGACGATGAAAACAACATTTAGCTTTTTTGGACTTTTTCAGACTGAAAACCTGATTTTTGCTAAGAAATCTGAAAAAAAGCAATAGTTTTCACTTTTCATGTACATTTCAGTGTATCTCATGTAAAATCAAGTTTTGACATCCAAACAGTAAAAATGTACGACTAAGATAACATTTAGCTCTTTTGGGACTTTTTAGGATGAAAACCTGATTTGTGCTAAGAACTCTGACTGAAAAGCAAACTTTTTCACTTTTCATGTACATTTCAGTGGTATCTCATGAAAAAATCAAGTTTTAACATCCAAACAGTAAGAATGACGACTAAGATAACATTTAGCTCTTTTGGACTTTTTAGGTCTCAGAAACCTGATTTGTGCTAAGAACTCTGAATGAAAAGTAAACTTTTTCTTTTTTCATGAACATTCAGTGTATCTCATGAAAAATCAAGTTTTAACATCCAACCAGTAAGAATGTAAATTAAAAATGTCATTTAGCTTTTTTTGAACTTTTAGAATAAGAACCTAATTTCTGCTTACAACATTGACTGAAAAGCAAACGTTTTAACTTTTAATGACATTCCAGTCATGATAAATCAAGTTTTGACATCCAAACAATAAGAATGAAAAATAAAATGTCATTTAGCTTTTTCGGACATTTTAGGCTGAAAACCTGATTTTTGCTAAGAAATCTGAAGAAAAGCAAACTTTTTCACTTTTCATGTACATTTCAGTGTATCTCATGAAAAATCAAGTTTTAAACAATCCAAACAGTAAGAATGACGACTAAGATACCATTTAGCTCTTTTGGACTTTTTAGGCTCAGAACCAGATTTTTGCTAACAACTCTGAATGAAAAGCAAACTTTTTCTTTTTTCATTAACATTCAATGTATCTCATGAAAAATCAAGTTTGACATCCAACCAGTAAGAATGTAAATTATAAAATGTCATTTAGCTATTTTTGAACTTTTTAGAATAAGAACCTTAATTTCTGCTTACAACATTGACTGAAAAGCAAACGTTTTAACTTTTTAATGAACAATTCCAAGTCGATGATAAATCAAGTTTTGACATCCAAACAATAAGAATGAAAAATAAAATGTCATTTAGCCTTTTTCGGACATTTAGGCTGAAAACCTTGTTTTTGCTAAGAAATCTGAAGAAAAGTAAACTTTTTTCACTTTTCATGTACATTTCAGTGTATCTCATGAAAAATCAAGTTTTGATATAAAAACAGAAAAAAATGACGATGAAAATGCCATTTAGCTTTTTTGAACTTTTTAGAATAAGAATCTTAATTTCTGCTTACAACATTGACTGAAAAGCAAACGTTTTAACTTTTAATGAACATTCCAGTCATGATAAATCAAGTTTTGGACATCCAAACAATAAGAATGAAAAATAAATGTCATTTAGCTTTTCGGACATTTTAGCTGAAAAACCTTGTTTTTGCTAAGAAAATCTGAAGAAAAGTAAACTTTTTCACTTTTCATGTACATTTCAGTGGTATCTCATGAAAAATCAAGTTTTGACATAAAAACAGAAAAAATGACGATGAAAATGCCATTTAGCTTTTTTTGAACTTTTAGAATAAGAATCTTAATTTCTGCTTACAACATTGACTGAAAAGCAAACGTTTTTAACTTTTAATGAACATTCCAGTCATGATAAATCAAGTTTTGACATCCAAACATAGAATGAAAAATAAATTGTCATTTATGCTTTTCGGACATTTTAGGCTGAAAACCTGATTTTTTGCTAAGAAATCTGAAAAAAAGCAACGTTTTTCACTTTTCATGTACATTTCAGTGTATCTCATGAAAAAATCAAGTTTTGACATCCAAACAGTAAAAAATGACGACTAAGATAACATTTAGCTCTTTTGGGACTTTTTAGGCTGAAAACTGAATTTGTGCTAAGAACTCTGAAAAAAAGCAAAAGTTTTTCACTTTTCATGTACATTTCAGTGTATCTCATGTAAAATCAAGTTTGACATCCAAACAGTAAGAATGACGATGAAAATAACATTTAGCTTTTTTGGACTTTTCAGTCTGAAACATGATTTTTGCTAAGAAATCTGAAAAAAATGCAAAGTTTTTCACTTTTCATGTACATTCATTCAGTGTATCTCATGTAAAATCAAGTTTTGACATCCAAACAGTAAAAATGACGACTAAGATAACATTTAGCTCTTTTGGGACTTTTTAGGCTGAAAACCTGATTTGTGCTAAGAACTCTGAATGAAAAGTAAACTTTTTCTTTTTTCATGAACTTCAGTGTATCTCATGAAAAATCAAGTTTTGACATCCAACCAGTAAGAATGTAAATTAAAAATGTCATTTAGCTATTTTTGAACTTTTTAGAATAAGAACCTTAATTTCTGCTTACAACATTGACTGAAAAGCAAACTGTAACTTTTAATGAACATTCCAGTCATGATATAATCAAGTTTTGACATCCAAACAATAAGAATGAAAAAATAAAATGTCATTTAGCTTTTTCGGACATTTAGGCTGAAAACCTGATTTTTGCTAAGAATCTGAAGAAAAGTAAACTTTTTCACTTTTCATGTACATTTCAGTGTATCTCATGAAAAATCAAGTTTGACATCCAAACAGAAAAAAATGACGATGAAAATAACATTTAGCTTTTTTAGACTTTTTAGGCTGAAAACCCTGATTTTTGCTAACAACTTTGACTGAAAAGCAAACTCTATCACTTTTCATGAACATTCAGTGTATCTCATAAAAATCAAGTTTAAAACATCCAAACAGTACGAATGTAAGTTTAAATGTCATTTAGCTTTTTTTGAACTTTTTAGAATAAGAACGCTTAATTTCTGCTTACAACATTGACTGAAAAGCAAACTTTAACTTTTAATGAACATTCCAGTCATGATAAATCAAGGTTTTGACATCCAAACAATAAGAATGAAAAATAAAAATGTCATTTAGCTTTTTCGGGACATTTTAGGCTGAAAACCTGATTTTTGCTAAGAAATCTGAAGAAAAGTAAACTTTTTCACTTTTCATGTACATTTCAGTGTATCTAATGAAAAATCAAGTTTTGACATCCAAACAGAAAAAATGACGATGAAAAATAACATTTAGCTTTTTGTAGAACTTTTTAGGCTGAAAACCCTGATTTTTGCTAACAACTTTGACTGAAAAGCAAACTCTATCACTTTTCATGACATTCAGTGTATCTCATAAAAAATCAAGTTTTAAACATCCAAACAGTACGAATGTAAGTTTTAAATGTCATTTAGCTTTTTTTGAACTTTTTAGATAAGAACCTTAATTTCTGCTTACAACTTTGAAAGCAAACCGTTTTAAACTTTAATGAACATTCCAGTCATGATAAATCAAGTTTTGACATCCAAACAATAAGAATGAAAATAAATGTCATTTAGCTTTTTCGGACATTTTAGGCTGAAAACCTGATTTTTGCTAAGAAATCTGAAGAAAAGCAAACTTTTCACTTTTCATGTACATTTCAGTGTATCTCATGAAAAATCAAGTTTTGACATCCAAACAGTAAGAATGAAAAATAAAATGACAACAATCAGCTTTTTCGGACTTTTTATAGGCTGAAACCTGATTTTTGCCAAAAACTTTGACTGAAAAGCAAACTCTTTCACTTTTCATGAACATTCAGTGTATCTCATAAAAAATCAAGTTTTGACATCCTACCAGTAAGAATGTAAATTAAAATGCCATTTTAGCTTTTTTTGAACTTTTTAGAATAAGAACCTTAATTTCTGCTTACAACATTGACTGAAAAAGCAAACGTTTTAACTTTTCATGAACATTCAGTGTATCTAATGAAAAAATCAAGTTTCGACAATCCAAACAGTTAAGAATGACGACTAAAATAACATTTAGCTTTTTTTAGACTTTTTAGGCTCAGAACCTGATTTTTGATAACAACTTTGAATAAAAAGCAAACTTTTTCACTTTTTCATTAACATTCAGTGTATCTCATGAAAAATCAAGTTTTGACATCCAAACAGTAAGAATGAAAAATAAAATGACAACAACAGCTTTTTCGGACTTTTTAGGCTGAAAACCTGATTTTTGCTAACAACTTTGACTGAAAAGCAAATTTTTCACTTTTCATGAACATTCAGTGTATCTCATAAAAATCAAGTTTTGACATCCAAACAGTAAGAATGTAAATTAAAATGACATTTAGCTTTTTTTGAACTTTTAGAATAAGAACCTTAATTTCTGCTTACAACATTGACTGAAAAGCAAACGTTTTAACTTTTAATGAACATTCCAGTCATGATAAATCAAGTTTTGACATCCAAACAATAAGAATGAAAAATAATTGTCATTTAGCTTTTTCGGACATTTTAGGCTGAAAACCTGATTTTTGCTAAGAAATCTGAAAAAAGCAAAGTTTTTCACTTTTCATGTACATTCAGTGTATCTCATGAAAAATCAAGTTTTGACATCCAAACAGAAAAATGACGACTAAGATAACATTTAGCTCTTTTGGGACTTTTTAGGCTGAAAACCTGATTTGTGCTAAGAACTCTGAATGAAAAGTAAACTTTTTCTTTTCATGAACATTCAGTGTATCTCATGAAAAATCAAGTTTGACATCCAAACAATAGAATGAAAAATAAAATGTCATTTAGCTTTTCGGACATTTTAGGCTGAAAACCTGATTTTGCTAAGAAATCTGAAGAAAAGTAAAACTTTTTCACTTTTCATGTACATTTCAGTGTATCTCAATGAAAAATCAAGTTTTGACATCCAAACAGAAAAAATGACGATGAAATAACATTTAGCTTTTTTTTAGACTTTTAGGCTGAAAACCTGATTTTTGCTAAGAATCTGAAGAAAAGTAAACTTTTTCACTTTTTATGTACATTTCAGTGTATCTCATGTAAATCAAGTTTTGACATCCAAACAGTAAGAATGACGATGAGAACAACAATTTAGCTTTTTTTGGACTTTTCAGACTGAAAACCTGATTTTTGCTAAGAAATCTGAAAAAAAGCAAAGTTTTTCACTTTTCATGTACATTCAGTGTATCTCATGTAAAATCAAGTTTTGACATCCAAACAGTAAAAAATGACGACTAAGATAACATTTAGCTCTTTTGGGACTTTTTAGGATGAAAACCTGATTTGTGCTAAGAACTCTGAAAAAAAAGCAAACTTTTTCACTTTTCATGTACATATCAGTGTATCTCATGTAAAATCAAGTTTTGACAATCCAAACAGTAAAAATGACGACTAAGATAACATTTAGCTCTTTGGGACTTTTAGGCTGAAACCTGATTTGTGCTAAGAACTCTGAAAAAAGCAAAGTTTTTCACTTTTCATGTACATTTCAGTGTATCTCATGAAAATCAAGTTTTGACATCCAACAGTAAGAATGACGACTAAGATAACATTTAGCTCTTTTGGGACTTTTTAGGCTGAAAACCTGATTTGTGCTAAGAACTCTGAAAAAAAGCAAAGTTTTTCACTTTTCATGTACATATCAGTGTATCTCATGTAAAATCAAGTTTTGACATCCCAAACAGTAAAATGACGACTAAGATAACATTTAGCTCTTTTGGGACTTTTTAGGCTGAAAAACCTGATTTGTGCTAAGAACTCTGAAAAAAAGCAAAGTTTTTCACTTTTCATGTACATTTCAGTGTATCTCATGAAAAATCAAGTTTTGACATCCAAACAGTAAGAATGACGACTAAGATAACATTTAGCTCTTTTGGGACTTTTTAGGCTGAAAACCTGATTTGTGCTAAGAACTCTGAAAAAAAGCAAACTCTATCACCTTTTCATGTACATTTCAGTGTATCTCATGTAAAATCAAGTTTTTGACATCCAAACAGTAAGAATGACGAAGAAATAACATTTAGCTTTTTGTTGGACTTTTCAGTCTGAAAACCTGATTTTTGCTAAGAAATCTGAAAAAAAAGCAAAGTTTTTCACTTTTCATGTACATTTCAGTGTATCTCCATGAAAAATCAAGTTTTGACATCCAAACAGTAAAAATGACGACTAAGAATAACATTTAGCTCTTTTGGGACTTTTTAGGCTGAAAACCTGATTTGTGCTAAGAACTCTGAATAAAAAGTAAACTTTTTCTTTTTTCATGAACATTCAGTGTATCTCATGAAAAATCAAGTTTGACATCCAACCAGTAAGAATGTAAATTAAATGTCATTTAGCTATTTTTGAACTTTTTAGAATAAGAACCTTAATTTCTGCTTACAACATTGACTGAAAAGCAAACGTTTTAACTTTAATGAACATTCCAGTCATGATAAATCAAGTTTTGACATCCAAACAATAAGAATGAAAAATAAAATGTCATTTAGCTTTTTCGGACATTTTAGGCTGAAAACCTTGTTTTGCTAAGAAATCTGAAGAAAAGTAAACTTTTCACTTTTCATGTACATTTCAGTGTATCTCATGAAAAATCAAGTTTTGACATAAAAACAGAAAAAATGACGATGAAAATGCCCATTTAGCTTTTTTTGAACTTTTTAGAATAAGAATCTTAATTTCTGCTTACAACATTGACTGAAAAGCAAACGTTTTAACTTTTAATGAAACATTCCAGTCATGATAAATCAAGTTTTGACATCCAAACAATAAGAATGAAAAATAAATTGTCATTTAGCTTTTTCGGACATTTTAGGCTGAAAACCTGATTTTTGCTAAGAAATCTGAAAAAAAGCAAAGTTTTTCACTTTTCATGTACATTTCAGTGTATCTCATGAAAAATCAAGTTTTGACATCCAAACAGTAAAATGACGACTAAGATAACATTTAGCTCTTTTGGGACTTTTTAGGCTGAAAACCTGATTTGTGCTAAGAACTCTGAATGAAAAGTAAACTTTTTCTTTTTTCATGAACATTCAGTGTATCTCATGAAAAATCAAGTTTGACATCCAACCAGTAAGAATGTAAATTAAAATGTCATTTAGCTATTTTTGAACTTTTTAGAATAAGAACCTTAATTTCTGCTTACAACATTGACTGAAAAGCAAACTTTAACTTTTAATGAACATTCCAGTCATGATAAATCAAGTTTTGACATCCAAACAATAAGAATGAAAAATAAAATGTCATTTAGCTTTTTCGGACATTTTAGGCTGAAAACCTGATTTTTGCTAAGAAATCTGAAGAAAAGTAAACTTTTTCACTTTTCATGTACATTTCAGTGTATCTCATGAAAAATCAAGTTTTGACATCCAAACAGAAAAATGACGATGAAAAATAACATTTAGCTTTTTTAGACTTTTAGGCTGAAAAACCCTGATTTTTGCTAACAACTTTAACTGAAAAGCAAACTCTATCACTTTTCATGAACATTCAGTGGTATCTCATAAAAATCAAGTTTTAACATCCAAACAGTACGAATGTAAGTTTAAATGTCATTTAGCTTTTTTTGAACTTTTTAGAAATAAGAACCTTAATTTCTGCTTACAACTTTGACTGAAAAGCAAACGTTTTAACTTTTAATGAACATTCCAGTCATGATAAATCAAGTTTTGACATCCAACAATAAGAATGAAAAATAAAATGTCATTTAGCTTTTTCGGACATTTTAGGCTGAAAAACCTGATTTTTGCTAAGAAATCTGAAGAAAAAGCAAACTTTTTCACTTTTCATGTACATTTCAGTGTATCTCATGAAAAATCAAGTTTTGACCTCCAAACAGTAAGAATGAAAAATAAAATGACAACAATCAGCTTTTTCGGACTTTTTATAGGCTGAAAACCTGATTTTTGCTAAAAAACTTTGACTGAAAAGCAAACTCTTTCACTTTTCATGAACATTCAGTGTATCTCATAAAAAATCAAGTTTTGACATCCTACCAGTAAGAATGTAAATTAAAATGCCATTTTAGCTTTTTTTGAACTTTTTAGAATAAGAACCTTAATTTCCTGCTTACAACATTGACTGAAAAGCAAACGTTTTAACTTTTCATGAACATTCCAGTGTATCTAATGAAAAATCAAGTTTCGACATCCAAACAGTAAGAATGAAAAATAAAATGTCATTTCGCTTTTTCTGACATTTTAGGCTGAAAACCTGATTTTTGCTAAAAAATCTGAGAAAAAGCAAACTTTTTCACTTTTCATGTACATTTCAGTGTATCTCATGAAAATTCAAGTTTTGACATCCAAAAAGTAAGAATGACGACTAAAATAACATTTAGCTTTTTTTAGACTTTTTAGGCTCAGAACCTGATTTTTGATAACAACTTTGAATAAAAAGTAAACTTTTTATTTTTTCATTAACATTCAGTGTATCTAATGAAAAATCAAGTTTTCGGACATCCAAACAGTAAGAATGAAAAATAAAATGACAACAATCAGCTTTTTCGGACTTTTTATAGGCTGAAAACCTGATTTTTGCTAACAACTTTGACTGAAAAGCAAACGTTTTAACTTTTAATGAACATTCCAGTCATGATAATCAAGTTTTGACATCCAAACAATAAGAATGAAAAAAAATAGATTGTCATTTAGCTTTTTTCGGACATTTAGGCTGAAAACCTGATTTTTGCTAAGAAATCTGAAAAAAAGCAAAGTTTTATTCACTTTTCATGTACATTTCAAGTGTATCTCATGGAAAAATCAAGTTTTGACATCCAAACAGTAAAAATGACGATGAAAAATAACATTTAGCTTTTTTTGGACTTTTTCAGTCTGAAAACATGATTTTGCTAAGAAATCTGAAAAAAAGCAAAGTTTTTCACTTTCATGTACATTTCCAGTGTATCTCATGAAAAATCAAGTTTTGACATCCAACCAGTAAGAATGTAAATTAAAATGTCATTTAGCTATTTTTGAACTTTTTAGAATAAAGACCTTAATTTCTGCTTACAACATTGACTGAAAAGCAAAACGTTTTAACTTTTAATGAACATTCCAGTCATGATAAATCAAGTTTGACATCCAAACAATAAGAATGAAAAATAAAATGTCATTTAGCGTTTTCGGACATTTTAGGCTGAAAACCTTGTTTTTTGCTAAGAAATCTGAAGAAAAGTAAACTTTTTCACTTTCATGTACATTTCAGTGTATCTCATGAAAAATCAAGTTTTGACATCCAAACAGTAAAAATGACGGACTAAGATAACATTTAGCTCTTTTGGGACTTTTTAGGCTGAAAACCTGATTTGTGCTAAGAACTCTGAAAAAAAGCAAAGTTTTTCACTTTTCATGTACATTTCAGTGTATCTCATGTAAAATCAAGTTTTGACATCCAAACAGTAAGAATGACGATGAAAATAAACATTTAGCTTTTTTTGGACTTTTCAGTCTGAAAACATGATTTTTGCTAAGAAATCTGAAAAAAAGCAAAGTTTTTCACTTTTCATGTACATTTCAGTGTATCTCATGTAAAATCAAGTTTTGACATCCAAACAGTAAAAATGACGACTAAGATAACATTTAGCTCTTTTGGGACTTTTTAGGCTGAAAACCTGATTTGTGCTAAGAACTCTGAATGAAAAGTAAACTTTTTCTTTTTTCATGAACATTCAGTGTATCTCATGAAAAATCAAGTTTTGACATCCAACCAGTAAGAATGTAAATTAAAATGTCATTTAGGCTTTTTCGGACATTTTAGGCTGAAAACCTGATTTTTGCTAAGAAATCTGAAGAAAAGTAAACTTTTTCACTTTCATGTACATTTCAGTGTATCTCATGAAAAATCAAGTTTTGACATCCAAACAGAAAAATGACGATGAAAATAACATTTAGCTTTTTTTTTAGACTTTTTAGGCTGAAAACCTGATTTTTGCTAAGAAATCTGAAGAAAAGTAAACTTTTTCACTTTTTATGTACATTTCAGTGTATCTCATAAAAATCAAGTTTTGACATCCAAACAGTAAAATGACGACTAAGATAACATTTAGCTCTTTGGGACTTTTTAGGCTGAAAACCTGATTTGTGCTAAGAACTCTGAAAAAAAGCAAGGTTTTTCACTTTTCATGTACATTTCAGTGTATCTCATGTAAAATCAAGTTTTGACATCCAAACAGTAAGAATGACGATGAAAACAACATTTAGCTTTTTTTTGGACTTTTCAGACTGGAAAACCTGATTTTTGCTAAGAAATCTGAAAAAAAGCAAAGTTTTTCACTTTTCATGTACATTTCAGTGTATCTCATGTAAAATCAAGTTTTGACATCCAAACAGTAAAATGACGACTAAGATAACATTTAGCTCTTTGGACTTTTTAGGATGAAAACCTGATTGTGCTAAGAACTCTGACTGAAAAGCAAACTTTTTCACTTTTCATGTACATTTCAGTGTATCTCATGAAAAATCAAGTTTTAACATCCAAACAGTAAGAATGACGACTAAGATAACATTTAGCTCTTTTGGGACTTTTTAGGCTCAGAACCTGATTTGTGCTAAGAACTCTGAATGAAAAGTAAACTTTTTCTTTTTTCATGAACATTCAGTGTATCTCATGAAAAATCAAGTTTTAACATCCAACCAGTAAGAATGTAAATTAAAATGTCATTTAGCTTTTTTTGAACTTTTTAGAATAAGAACCTTAATTTCTGCTTACAACATTGACTGAAAAGCAAACGTTTTAACTTTTAATGAACATTCCAGTCATGATAAATCAAGTTTTGACATCCAAAACAATAAGAATGAAAAATAAAATGTCATTTAGCTTTTTCGGACATTTTAGGCTGAAAACCTTGTTTTTGCTAAGAAATCTGAAGAAAAGTAAACTTTTTCACTTTTCATGTACATTTCAGTGTATCTCATGAAAAATCAAGTTTTTGATATAAAAACAGAAAAAATGACGATGAAAATGCCATTTAGCTTTTTTTGAACTTTTTTAGAATAAGAATCTTAATTTCTGCTTACAACATTGACTGAAAAGCAAACGTTTTAACTTTTAATGAACATTCCAGTCATGATAAATCAAGTTTGACATCCAAACAATAAGAATGAAAAATAAAATGTCATTTAGCTTTTTCGGACATTTTAGGCTGAAAACCTGATTTTTGCTAAGAAATCTGAAGAAAAGCAAACTTTTTCACTTTTCATGTACATTTCAGTGTATCTCATGAAAAATCAAGTTTTAACATCCAAACAGTAAGAATGACGACTAAGATAACATTTAGCTCTTTTGGGACTTTTTAGGCTCAGAACCAGATTTTTGCTAACAACTCTGAATGAAAAGCAAACTTTTTCTTTTTTCATTAACATTCAATGTATCTCATGAAAAATCAAGTTTTGACATCCAACCAGTAAGAATGTAAATTAAAATGTCATTTAGCTATTTTTGAACTTTTTAGAATAAGAACCTTAATTTCTGCTTACAACATTGACTGAAAAGCAAACGTTTTAACTTTTAATGAACATTCCAGTCATGATAAATCAAGTTTTGACATCCAAACAATAAGAATGAAAAATAAAATGTCATTTAGCTTTTTCGGACATTTTAGGCTGAAAACCTTGTTTTTGCTAAGAAATCTGAAGAAAAGTAAACTTTTTCACTTTTCATGTACATTTCAGTGTATCTCATGAAAAATCAAGTTTTGATATAAAAACAGAAAAAATGACGATGAAAATGCCATTTAGCTTTTTTTGAACTTTTTAGAATAAGAATCTTAATTTCTGCTTACAACATTGACTGAAAAGCAAACGTTTTAACTTTTAATGAACATTCCAGTCATGATAAATCAAGTTTTGACATCCAAACAATAAGAATGAAAAATAAAATGTCATTTAGCTTTTTCGGACATTTTAGGCTGAAAACCTTGTTTTTGCTAAGAAATCTGAAGAAAAGTAAACTTTTTCACTTTTCATGTACATTTCAGTGTATCTCATGAAAAATCAAGTTTTGACATAAAAACAGAAAAAATGACGATGAAAATGCCATTTAGCTTTTTTTGAACTTTTTAGAATAAGAATCTTAATTTCTGCTTACAACATTGACTGAAAAGCAAACGTTTTAACTTTTAATGAACATTCCAGTCATGATAAATCAAGTTTTGACATCCAAACAATAAGAATGAAAAATAAATTGTCATTTAGCTTTTTCGGACATTTTAGGCTGAAAACCTGATTTTTGCTAAGAAATCTGAAAAAAAAGCAAAGTTTTTCACTTTTCATGTACATTTCAGTGTATCTCATGAAAAATCAAGTTTTGACATCCAAACAGTAAAAATGACGACTAAGATAACATTTAGCTCTTTTGGGACTTTTTAGGCTGAAAACCTGATTTGTGCTAAGAACTCTGAAAAAAAGCAAAGTTTTTCACTTTTCATGTACATTTCAGTGTATCTCATGTAAAATCAAGTTTTGACATCCAAACAGTAAGAATGACGATGAAAATAACATTTAGCTTTTTTTGGACTTTTCAGTCTGAAAACATGATTTTTGCTAAGAAATCTGAAAAAAAGCAAAGTTTTTTCACTTTTCATGTACATTTCAGTGTATCTCATGTAAAATCAAGTTTGACATCCAAACAGTGAGAATGACGATGAAAATAACATTTAGCTTTTTTTGGACTTTTCAGTCTGAAAACATGATTTTTGCTAAGAACTCTGAAAAAAAGCAAAGTTTTTCACTTTTCATGTACATTTCAGTGTATCTCATGAAAAATCAAGTTTTGACATCCAAACAGTAAAAATGACGACTAAGATAACATTTAGCTCTTTTGGGACTTTTTAGGCTGAAAACCTGATTTGTGCTAAGAACTCTGAATGAAAAGTAAACTTTTTCTTTTTTCATGAACATTCAGTGTATCTCATGAAAAATCAAGTTTGACATCCAACCAGTAAGAATGTAAATTAAAATGTCATTTAGCTATTTTTGAACTTTTTAGAATAAGAACCTTAATTTCTGCTTACAACATTGACTGAAAAGCAAACTTTAACTTTTAATGAACATTCCAGTCATGATAAATCAAGTTTTGACATCCAAACAATAAGAATGAAAAATAAAATGTCATTTAGCTTTTTCGGACATTTTAGGCTGAAAACCTGATTTTTGCTAAGAAATCTGAAGAAAAGTAAACTTTTTCACTTTTCATGTACATTTCAGTGTATCTCATGAAAAATCAAGTTTTGACATCCAAACAGAAAAAATGACGATGAAAATAACATTTAGCTTTTTTTAGACTTTTTAGGCTGAAAACCCTGATTTTTGCTAACAACTTTGACTGAAAAGCAAACTCTATCACTTTTCATGAACATTCAGTGTATCTCATAAAAAATCAAGTTTTAACATCCAAACAGTACGAATGTAAGTTTAAATGTCATTTAGCTTTTTTTGAACTTTTTAGAATAAGAACCTTAATTTCTGCTTACAACATTGACTGAAAAGCAAACTTTAACTTTTAATGAACATTCCAGTCATGATAAATCAAGTTTTGACATCCAAACAATAAGAATGAAAAATAAAATGTCATTTAGCTTTTTCGGACATTTTAGGCTGAAAACCTGATTTTTGCTAAGAAATCTGAAGAAAAGTAAACTTTTTCACTTTTCATGTACATTTCAGTGTATCTCATGAAAAATCAAGTTTGACATCCAAACAGAAAAAATGACGATGAAAATAACATTTAGCTTTTTTTAGACTTTTTAGGCTGAAAACCCTGATTTTTGCTAACAACTTTGACTGAAAAGCAAACTCTATCACTTTTCATGAACATTCAGTGTATCTCATAAAAAATCAAGTTTTAACATCCAAACAGTACGAATGTAAGTTTAAATGTCATTTAGCTTTTTTTGAACTTTTTAGAATAAGAACCTTAATTTCTGCTTACAACTTTGAAAAGCAAACGTTTTAACTTTTAATGAACATTCCAGTCATGATAAATCAAGTTTTGACATCCAAACAATAAGAATGAAAAATAAATTGTCATTTAGCTTTTTCGGACATTTTAGGCTGAAAACCTGATTTTTGCTAAGAAATCTGAAGAAAAGCAAACTTTTTCACTTTTCATGTACATTTCAGTGTATCTCATGAAAAATCAAGTTTTGACATCCAAACAGTAAGAATGAAAAATAAAATGACAACAATCAGCTTTTTCGGACTTTTATAGGCTGAAAACCTGATTTTTGCCAAAAACTTTGACTGAAAAGCAAACTCTTTCACTTTCATGAACATTCAGTGTATCTCATAAAAAATCAAGTTTGACATCCTACCAGTAAGAATGTAAATTAAAATGCCATTTTAGCTTTTTTGAACTTTTTAGAATAAGAACCTTAATTTCTGCTTACAAACATTGACTGAAAAGCAAACGTTTTAACTTTTCATGAACATTCCAGTGTATCTAATGAAAAATCAAGTTTCGACATCCAAACAGTAAGAATGACGACTAAAATAACATTTAGCTTTTTTTAGACTTTTTAGGCTCAGAACCTGATTTTGATAACAACTTTGAATAAAAAGTAAACTTTTTATTTTTTCATTAACATTCAGTGTATCTAATGAAAAATCAAGTTTCGACATCCAAACAGTAAGAATGAAAAATAAAATGACAACAATCAGCTTTTTCGGACTTTTTATAGGCTGAAAACCTGATTTTTGCTAACAACTTTGACTGAAAAGCAAATCTCTCACTTTTCATGAACATTCAGTGTATCTCATAAAAAATCATGTTTTGACATCCAAACAGTAAGAATGTAAATTAAAATGCCATTTAGCTTTTTTTGAACTTTTTAGAATAACAATCTTAATTTCTGCTTACAACATTGACTGAAAAGCAAACGTTTTAACTTTTAATGAACATTCCAGTCATGATAAATAAAGTTTTGACATCCAAACAATAAGAATGAAAAATAAATTGTCATTTAGCTTTTTCGGACATTTTAGGCTGAAAACCTGATTTTTGCTAAGAAATCTGAAAAAAAGCAAAGTTTTTCACTTTTCATGTACATTTCAGTGTATCTCATGAAAAATCAAGTTTTGACATCCAAACAGTAAAAATGACGACTAAGATAACATTTAGCTCTTTTGGGACTTTTTAGGCTGAAAACCTGATTTGTGCTAAGAACTCTGAATGAAAAGTAAACTTTTTCTTTTTTCATGAACATTCAGTGTATCTCATGAAAAATCAAGTTTTGACATCCAAACAATAAGAAATGAAAAATAAAATGTCATTTAGCTTTTTCGGACATTTTAGGCTGAAAACCTGATTTTTGCTAAGAATCTGAAGAAAAGTAAACTTTTCACTTTTCATGTACATTTCAGTGTATCTCATGAAAAATCAAGTTTTGACATCCAAACAGAAAAAATGACGATGAAAATAACATTTAGCTTTTTTTTAGACTTTTTAGGCTGAAAACCTGATTTTTGCTAAGAAATCTGAAGAAAAGTAAACTTTTTCACTTTTTATGTACATTTCAGTGTATCTCATAAAAAATCAAGTTTTGACATCCAAACAGTAAAAATGACGACTAAGATAACATTTAGCTCTTTTGGGACTTTTTAGGCTGAAAACCTGATTTGTGCTAAGAACTCTGAAAAAAAGCAAAGTTTTTCACTTTTCATGTACATTTCAGTGTATCTCATGTAAAATCAAGTTTTGACATCCAAACAGTAAGAATGACGATGAAAACAACATTTAGCTTTTTTTGGACTTTTCAGACTGAAAACCTGATTTTTGCTAAGAAATCTGAAAAAAAAGCAAAGTTTTTCACTTTTCATGTACATTTCAGTGTATCTCATGTAAAATCAAGTTTTTGACATCCAAACAGTAAAAATGACGACTAAGATAACATTTAGCTCTTTTGGGACTTTTTAGGATGAAAACCTGATTTGTGCTAAGAACTCTGAAAAAAAGCAAACTTTTTCACTTTTCATGTACATATCAGTGTATCTCATGTAAAATCAAGTTTTGACATCCAAACAGTAAAAATGACGACTAAGATAACATTTAGCTCTTTTGGGACTTTTTAGGCTGAAAACCTGATTTGTGCTAAGAACTCTGAAAAAAAGCAAAGTTTTTCACTTTTCATGTACATTTCAGTGTATCTCATGAAAAATCAAGTTTTGACATCCAAACAGTAAGAATGACGACTAAGATAACATTTAGCTCTTTTGGGACTTTTAGGCTGAAAACCTGATTTGTGCTAAGAACTCTGAAAAAAAGCAAAGTTTTTCACTTTTCATGTACATATCAGTGTATCTCATGTAAAATCAAGTTTTGACATCCAAACAGTAAAAAATGACGACTAAGATAACATTTAGCTCTTTTGGGACTTTTTAGGCTGAAAACCTGATTTGTGCTAAGAACTCTGAAAAAAGCAAAGTTTTTCACTTTTCATGTACATTTCAGTGTATCTCATGAAAAATCAAGTTTTGACATCCAAACAGTAAGAATGACGACTAAGATAACATTTAGCTCTTTTGGGACTTTTCAGGCTGAAAACCTGATTTGTGCTAAGAACTCTGAAAAAAGCAAACTCTATCACTTTTCATGTACATTTCAGTGTATCTCATGTAAAATCAAGTTTTGACATCCAAACAGTAAGAATGACGATGAAAATAACATTTAGCTTTTTTTGGACTTTTCAGTCTGAAAACCTGATTTTTGCTAAGAAATCTGAAAAAAAGCAAAGTTTTTCACTTTTCATGTACATTTCAGTGTATCTCATGAAAAATCAAGTTTTGACATCCAAACAGTAAAAATGACGACTAAGATAACATTTAGCTCTTTTGGGACTTTTAGGCTGAAAACCTGATTTGTGCTAAGAACTCTGAATGAAAAGTAAACTTTTTCTTTTTTCATGAACATTCAGTGTATCTCATGAAAAATCAAGTTTTGACATCCAACCAGTAAGAATGTAAATTAAAATGTCATTTAGCTATTTTTGAACTTTTTAGAATAAGAACCTTAATTTCTGCTTACAACATTGACTGAAAAGCAAACGTTTTAACTTTTAATGAACATTCCAGTCATGATAAATCAAGTTTGACATCCAAACAATAAGAATGAAAAATAAAATGTCATTTAGCTTTTTCGGACATTTTAGGCTGAAAACCTGATTTTTGCTAAGAAATCTGAAGAAAAGTAAACTTTTTCACTTTTCATGTACATTTCAGTGTATCTCATGAAAAATCAAGTTTAAACATCCAAACAGTAAGAATGACGACTAAGATAACATTTAGCTCTTTTGGGACTTTTTAGGCTCAGAACCAGATTTTTGCTAACAACTCTGAATGAAAAGCAAACTTTTTCTTTTTTCATTAACATTCAATGTATCTCATGATAAATAAAGTTTTGACATCAAAACAGTAAAAATGACGACTAAGATAACATTTAGCTCTTTTGGGACTTTTTAGGCTGAAAACCTGATTTGTGCTAAAAACTCTGAAAAAAAGCAAAGTTTTTCACTTTTCATGTACATTTCAGTGTATCTCATGTAAAATCAAGTTTTGACATCCAAACAGTAAGAATGACGATGAAAATAACATTTAGCTTTTTTTGGACTTTTCAGTCTGAAAACATGATTTTTGCTAAGAAATCTGAAAAAAAGCAAAGTTTTTCACTTTTCATGTACATATCAGTGTATCTCATGTAAAATCAAGTTTTGACATCCAAACAGTAAAAATGACGACTAAGATAACATTTAGCTCTTTTGGGACTTTTTAGGCTGAAAACCTGATTTGTGCTAAGAACTCTGAAAAAAAGCAAACTCTATCACTTTTCATGTACATTTCAGTGTATCTCATGTAAAATCAAGTTTTGACATCCAAACAGTAAGAATGACGATGAAAATAACATTTAGCTTTTTTTGGACTTTTCAGTCTGAAAACATGATTTTTGCTAAGAAATCTGAAAAAAAAGCAAAGTTTTTCACTTTTCATGTACATTTCAGTGTATCTCATGTAAAATCAAGTTTTGACATCCAAACAGTAAGAATGACGACTAAGATAACATTTAGCTCTTTTGGGACTTTTTAGGCTGAAAACCTGATTTGTGCTAAGAACTCTGAATGAAAAGTAAACTTTTTCTTTTTTCATGAACATTCAGTGTATCTCATGAAAAATCAAGTTTTGACATCCAACCAGTAAGAATGTAAATTAAAATGTCATTTAGCTATTTTTGAACTTTTTAGAATAAGAACCTTAATTTCTGCTTACAACATTGACTGAAAAGCAAACGTTTTAACTTTTAATGAACATTCCAGTCATGATAAATCAAGTTTTGACATCCAAACAATAAGAATGAAAAATAAAATGTCATTTAGCTTTTTCGGACATTTTAGGCTGAAAACCTGATTTTTGCTAAGAAATCTGAAGAAAAGTAAACTTTTTCACTTTTCATGTACATTTCAGTGTATCTCATGAAAAATCAAGTTTTGACATCCAAACAGAAAAAATGACGATGAAAATAACATTTAGCTTTTTTTTAGACTTTTTAGGCTGAAAACCTGATTTTTGCTAAAAAAATCTCAAGACAAGTAAACTTTTTCACTTTTTATGTACATTTCAGTGTATCTCATAAAAAAATCAAGTTTTGACATCCAAACAGTAAGAATGACGATGAAAATAACAGCTTTTTTTGGACTTTTCAGACTGAAAACCTGATTTTTGCTAAGAAATCTGAAAAAAAAGCAAAGTTTTTCACTTTTCATGTACATTTCAGTGTATCTCATGTAAAATCAAGTTTTGACATCCAAACAGTAAAAAATGACGACTAAGATAACATTTAGCTCTTTTGGGACTTTTTAGGCTGAAAACCTGATTTGTGCTAAGAACTCTGACTGAAAAGCAAACTTTTTCACTTTTCATGTACATTTCAGTGTATCTCATGAAAAATCAAGTTTTACATCCAAACAGTAAAAATGACGACTAAGATAACATTTAGCTCTTTTGGGACTTTTTAGGCTCAGATCCTGATTTGTGCTAAGAACTCTGAATGAAAAGTAAACTTTTTCTTTTTCATGAACATTCAGTGTATCTCATGAAAAATCAAGTTTTAACATCCAACCAGTAAGAATGTAAATTAAAATGTCATTTAGCTTTTTTTGAACTTTTTAGAATAAGAACCTTAATTTCTGCTTACAACATTGACTGAAAAGCAAACGTTTTAACTTTTAATGAACATTCCAGTCATGATAAATCAAGTTTTGACATCCAAACAATAATAATGAAAAATAAAATGTCATTTAGCTTTTTCGGACATTTTAGGCTGAAAACCTGATTTGTGCTAAGAACTCTGAATGAAAAGTAAACTTTTTCTTTTTTCATGAACATTCAGTGTATCTCATGAAAAATCAAGTTTTGACATCCAACCAGTAAGAATGTAAATTAAAATGTCATTTAGCTTTTTTGAACTTTTTAGAATAAGAACCTTAATTTCTGCTTACAACATTGACTGAAAAGCAAACGTTTTAACTTTTAATGAACATTCCAGTCATGATTAATCAAGTTTTGACATCCAAACAATAATAATGAAAAATTAAAAGTCATTTAGCTTTTTCGGACATTTTAGGCTGAAAACCTGATTTTTGCTAAGAAATCTGAAGAAAAGCAAACTTTTTCACTTTTCATGTACATTTCAGTGTATCTCATGAAAATTCAAGTTTTGACATCCAAAAAGTAAGAATGACGACTAAAATAAACATTTAGCTTTTTTAGACTTTTTAGGCTCAGAACCTGATTTTGATAACAACTTTGAATAAAAAAGTAAACTTTTTATTTTTCATTAACATTCAGTGTATCTAATGAAAAATCAAGTTTCGACATCCAAACAGTAAGAATGAAAAAATAAATGACAACAATCAGCTTTTTCGGACTTTTTATAGGCTGAAAACCTGATTTTTGCTAACAACTTTGACTGAAAAGCAAATCTCTCACTTTTCATGAACATTCAGTGTATCTCATAAAAAATCATGTTTTGACATCCAAACAGTAAGAATGTAAATTAAAATGCCATTTAGCTTTTTTGAACTTTTTAGAATAAGAATCTTAATTTCTGCTTACAACATTGACTGAAAAGCAAACGTTTTAACTTTTAATGAACATTCCAGTCATGATAAATAAAGTTTTGACATCCAAACAATAAGAATGAAAAATAAATTGTCATTTAGCTTTTCGGACATTTAGGCTGAAAACCTGATTTTTGCTAAGAAATCTGAAAAAAAGCAAAGTTTTTCACTTTTCATGTACATTTCAGTGTATCTCATGAAAAATCAAGTTTTGACATCCAAACAGTAAAAATGACGACTAAGATAACATTTAGCTCTTTTTGGGACTTTTAGGCTGAAAACCTGATTTGTGCTAAGAACTCTGAATGAAAAGTAAACTTTTTCTTTTTTCATGAACATTCAGTGTATCTCATGAAAATCAAGTTTGACATCCAAACAATAAGAATGAAAAATAAAATGTCATTTAGCTTTTTCGGACATTTTAGGCTGAAAACCTGATTTTGCTAAGAAATCTGAAGAAAAGTAAACTTTTTCACTTTTCATGTACATTTCAGTGTATCTCATGAAAAATCAAGTTTTGACAATCCAAACAGAAAAAATGACGATGAAAATAACATTTAGCTTTTTTTTAGACTTTTTAGGCTGAAAACCTGATTTTGCTAAGAAATCTGAAGAAAAGTAAACTTTTTCACTTTTTATGTACATTTCAGTGTATCTCATAAAAAAATCAAGTTTTGACATCCAAACAGTAAAAAATGACGACTAAGATAACATTTAGCTCTTTTGGGACTTTTTAGGCTGAAAACCTGATTTGTGCTAAGACTCTGAAAAAAAGCAAAGTTTTTCACTTTTCATGTACATTTCAGTGTATCTCATGTAAAATCAAGTTTGACATCCAAACAGTAAGAATGACGATGAAAATAACATTTAGCTTTTTTTGACTTTTCAGTCTGAAAACATGATTTTTGCTAAGAAATCTGAAAAAAAAGCAAAGTTTTTCACTTTTCATGTACATATCAGTGTATCTCATGTAAAATCAAGTTTGACATCCAAACAGTAAAAATGACGACTAAGATAACATTTAGCTCTTTGGGACTTTTTAGGCTGAAAACCTGATTTGTGCTAAGAACTCTGAAAAAAAGCAAAGTTTTTTCACTTTTCATGTACATATCAGTGTATCTCATGTAAAATCAAGTTTTGACAATCCAAACAGTAAAAATGACGACTAAGATAACATTTAGGCTCTTTGGGACTTTTAGGCTGAAAACCTGATTTGTGCTAAGACTCTGAAAAAAAGCAAAGTTTTCACTTTTCATGTACATTTCAGTGTATCTCATGAAAAATCAAGTTTTGACATCCAAACAGTAAGAAATGACGACTAAGATAACATTTAGCTCTTTTGGGACTTTTTAGGCTGAAAACCTGATTTGTGCTAAGAACTCTGAAAAAAAAGCAAACTCTATCACTTTCATGTACAGTTCAGTGTATCTCATGTAAAATCAAGTTTTGACATCCAAACAGTAAGAATGACGATGAAAATAACATTTAGCTTTTTTTGGACTTTTCAGTCTGAAAACCTGATTTTTGCTAAGAAATCTGAAAAAAAGCAAAGTTTTTCACTTTTCATGTACATTTCAGTGTATCTCATGAAAAATCAAGTTTTGACATCCAAACAGTAAAAATGACGACTAAGATAACATTAGCTCTTTGGGACTTTTTAGGCTGAAAACCTGATTGTGCTAAGAACTCTGAATGAAAAGTAAACTTTTTCTTTTTTCATGAACATTCAGTGTATCTCATGAAAAATCAAGTTTGACATCCAACCAGTAAGAATGTAAATTAAAATGTCATTTAGCTATTTTGAACTTTTAGAATAAGAACCTTAATTTCTGCTTACAAACATTGACTGAAAAGCAAAACGTTTTAACTTTTAATGAACATTCCAGTCATGATAAATCAAGTGTTTGACATCCAAACAATAAGAATGAAAAATAAAATGTCATTTAGCTTTTTCGGACATTTTAGGCTGAAAACCTGATTTTTGCTAAGAAATCTGAAGAAAAGTAAACTTTTTCACTTTTCATGTACATTTCAGTGTAATCTCATGAAAAATCAAGTTTAAAACATCCAAACATGTAAGAATGACGACTAAGATAACATTTAGCTCTTTTGGGACTTTTAGGCTCAGAACCAGATTTTTGCTAACAACTCTGAATGAAAAGCAAACTTTTTCTTTTTTCATTAACATTCAATGTATCTCATGAAAAATCAAGTTTTGAACATCAAAACAGTAAAAATGACGAACTAAGATAACATTTAGCTCTTTTGGGGACTTTTTAGGCTGAAAACCTGATTTGTGCTAAGAACTCTGAAAAAAAGCAAAGTTTTCACTTTTCATGTACATTTCAGTGTATCTCATGTAAAATCAAGTTTTTGACATCCAAACAGTAAAGAATGACGATGAAAATAACATTTAGCTTTTTTGGACTTTTCAGTCTGAAAACATGATTTTTGCTAAGAAATCTGAAAAAAAAGCAAAGTTTTTCACTTTTCATGTACATATCAGTGTATCTCATGTAAAATCAAGTTTTGACAATCCAAACAGTAAAAATGACGACTAAGATAACATTTAGCTCTTTGGGGACTTTAGCTCAGAACCAGATTTTTGCTAACAACTCTGAATGAAAAGCAAACTTTTTCTTTTTTCATAACATTCAATGTATCTCATGAAAAATCAAGTTTTGACATCCACCAGTAAGAATGTAAATTAAAATGTCATTTAGCTTTTTTTGAACTTTTTAGAATAAGAACCTTAATTTCTGCTTACAACATTGACTGAAAAGCAAACGTTTTTAACTTTTAATGAACATTCCAGTCATGATTAATCAAGTTTTGACATCCAAACAATAAGAATGAAAATAAAATGTAATTTAGCTTTTTTCGGACATTTTAGGCTGAAAACCTGATTTTTGCTAAGAAATCTGAAGAAAAGCAAACTTTTTTCACTTTTCATGTACATTTCAGTGTATCTCATGAAAAATCAAGTTTAAACATCCAAACAGTAAGAATGACGACTAAGATAACATTTAGCTCTTTTGGGACTTTTTAGGCTCAGAACCAAATTTTTGCTAACAACTCTGAATGAAAAGCAAACTTTTTCTTTTTTCATGAACATTCAGTGTATCTCATGAAAAATCAAGTTTTGACATCCAAACAGTAAAAATGACGACTAAGATAACATTTAGCTCTTTTGGGACTTTTTAGGCTGAAAACCTGATTTGTGCTAAGAACTCTGAAAAAAAGCAAAGTTTTTCACTTTTCATGTACATTTCAGTGTATCTCATGTAAAATCAAGTTTTGACATCCAAACAGTAAGAATGACGATGAAATAACATTTAGCTTTTTTTGGACTTTTCAGTCTGAAAACCTGATTTTTGCTAAGAATCTGAAAAAAGCAAAGTTTTTCACTTTTCATGTACATTTCAGTGTATCTCATGAAAATCAAGTTTTGACATCCAAACAGTAAAAATGACGACTAAGATAACATTTAGCTCTTTTGGGACTTTTTAGGCTGAAAACCTGATTTGTGCTAAGAACTCTGAAAAAAAGCAAACTTTTTCACTTTTCATGTACATTTCAGTGTATCTCATGAAAAATCAAGTTTTGACATCCAAACAGTAAGAATGTAACTAAAATAACATTTAGCTTTTTTGAACTTTTTAGAATAAGAACCTTAATTTTTGCTAACAACATTGACTGAAAAGCAAAGTTTTAACTTTTATGAACATTCCAGTCTCATGAAATCAAGTTTTGACATCCAAACAATAAGAATGAAAATAAATGTCATTTAGCTTTTTGGACTTTTTAGGCTGAAAACCTGATTTTTGCTAAGAATCTGAAAAAGCAAACTTTTTCACTTTTCATGTACATTTCAGTGTATCTCATGAAAAATCAAGTTTTGACATCCAAACAGTAAAATGACGATAAATAACATTTAGCTTTTTTTGACTTTTTAGGCTGAAAACCTGATTTTTGCTAAGAAATCTGAAGAAAAGCAAACTTTTTCACTTTTCATGTACATTTCAGTGTATCTCATGAAAAATCAAGTTTTGACATCCAACAGTAAAAATGACGACTAAGATAACATTTAGCTCTTTTGGGACTTTTTAGGCTGAAAACCTGATTTGTGCTAAAAACTCTGAAAAAAAGCAAAGTTTTTCACTTTTCATGTACATTTCAGTGTATCTCATGTAAATCAAGTTTTGACATCCAAACAGTAAGAATGACGATAAAATAACATTTAGCTTTTTTTGGACTTTTTAGCTGAAAACCTGATTTTTGTGCTAAGAATCTGAAAAAAAAGCAAAGTTTTTCACTTTTCATGTACATTCAGTGTATCTCATGAAAAATCAAGTTTTGACATCCAAACAGTAAAATGACGACTAAGATAACATTTAGCTCTTTGGGACTTTTTAGGCTGAAACCTGATTTGTGCTAAGAACTCTGAAAAAAGCAAACTTTTTTCACTTTTCATGTACATTCAGTGTATCTCATGAAAAATCAAGTTTTGACATCCAACCAGTAAGAATGTAAATTAAAATGTCATTTAGCTTTTTTTGAACTTTTTAGAATAAGAACCTTAATTTCTGCTACAACATTGACTGAAAAGCAAAGTTTTTAACTTTTAATGAACATTCCAGTCATGATTAAATCAAGTTTTGACATCCAAACAATAAGAATGAAAAATAAATGTCATTTAGCTTTTTTCGACATTTTAGGCTGAAAACCTGATTTTTGCTAAGAATCTGAAGAAAAGCAAACTTTTTCACTTTTCATGTACATTTCAGTGTATCTCATGAAAATCAAGTTTTGACATCCAACAGTAAAAATGACGATAAATAACATTTAGCTTTTTTGGGACTTTTTAGGCTGAAACCCTGATTTTTGCTAAGAACTCTGAAGAAAAGCAAACTTTTTCACTTTTTCATGTACATTTCAGTGTATCTCATGAAAAATCAAGTTTTGACATCCAAACGTAAAAATGACGACTAAGATAACATTTAGCTCTTTTTGGGACTTTTTAGGCTGAAAACCTGATTTTGCTAAGAACTCTGAAAAAAGCAAACGTTTTTCACTTTTCATGTACATTTCAGTGTATCTCATGAAAAATCAAGTTTTGACATCCAAACATAAAAATGACGACTAAGATAACATTTAGCTCTTTTGGGACTTTTTAGGCTGAAAACCTGATTTGTGCTAAGAACTCTGAATAAAAGCAAACTTTTTCTTTTTTCATGAACATTCAGTGTATCTCATGAAAAATCAAGTTTTGACATCCAACCAGTAAGAATGAAATTAAATGTCATTTAGCTTTTTTTGACTTTTTAATAAAACCTGAATTTCTGCTAACAATCTGAACTGAAAAGCAAACGTTTTTCACTTTTCATGAACATTCCAGTCATGATAAATCAAGTTTTGACATCCAAACAATAAAATGAAATAAATGTCATTTAGCTTTTTTCGGACTTTTTAGGCTGAAAACCTGATTTGTGCTAAGAACTCTGAAAAAAAGCAAGTTTTTTCACTTTTCATGTACATTTCAGTGTATCTCATGAAAAATCAAGTTTTGACATCCAAACAGTAAGAATGACGACTAAGATAACATTTAGCTCTTTTGGGACTTTTTAGGCTGAAAACCTGATTTGTGCTAAGAACTCTGAAAAAAAGCAAACTTTTCACTTTTCATGTACATTTCAGTGTATCTCATGTAAAATCAAGTTTTGACATCCAAACAGTAAGAATGACGATTAAAATAACATTTAGCTTTTTTTGGACTTTTTAGGCTGAAAACCTGATTTTTGCTAAGAAATCTGAAAAAAGCAAAGTTTTTCACTTTTCATGTACATTTCAGTGTATCTCATGAAAATCAAGTTTTGACATCCAAACAGTAAAAATGACGACTAAGATAACATTTAGCTCTTTTGGGACTTTTTCAGGCTGAAAACCTGATTTGTGCTAAGAACTCTGAATGAAAGTAAACTTTTTCTTTTTCATGAACATTCAGTGTATCTCATGAAAAATCAAGTTTTGACATCCACCAGTAAGAATGTAAATTAAAATGTCATTTAGCTATTTTTGAACTTTTTAGAATAAAACCTTAATTTCTGCTTACAACATTGACTGAAAAGCAAACGTTTTAACTTTTAATGAACATTCCAGTCATGATAAATCAAGTTTTGACATCCAAACATAAGAATGAAAATAAAATGTCATTTAGCTTTTTCGGACATTTTTAGGCTGAAAACCTGATTTTGCTAAGAAATCTGAAGAAAAGCAAACTTTTTCACTTTTCATGTACATTTCAGTGTATCTCATGAAAAATCAAGTTTTGACATCCAAACAGTAAGAATGACGACTAAGATAACATTTAGCTCTTTTGGGACTTTTTAGGCTCAAAACCTGATTTTTGCTAACAACTCTGAAAAAAGCAAACTTTTTTCTTTTTTCATTAACATTCAGTGTATCTCATGAAAAATCAAGTTTTGACATCAAACAGTAAAAATGACGACTAAGATAACATTTAGCTCTTTTGGGACTTTTTAGGCTGAAAACCTGATTTGTGCTAAGAACTCTGAAAAAAGCAAAGTTTTTCACTTTTCATGTACATTTCAGTGTATCTCATTAAATCAAGTTTTGACATCCAACAGTAAGAATGACGATGAAAATAACATTTAGCTTTTTTTGGACTTTTCAGTCTGAAAACCTGATTTTTGCTAAGAAATCTGAAAAAAAGCAAAGTTTTTTCACTTTTCATGTACATTTCAGTGTATCTCATGAAAAATCAAATTTTGACATCCAAACAGTAAGAATGACGACTAAGATAACATTTAGCTCTTTTGGGACTTTTTAGGCTGAAAACCTGATTTTTGCTAACAACTCTGAATGAAAAGCAAACTTTTCCTTTTTTATTAACATTCAGTGTATCTCATGAAAAATCAAGTTTTGACATCCCCAGTAAGAATGTAAATTAAAATGTCATTTAGCTTTTTTTGAACTTTTTAGAATAAGAACCTTTTTTGCTTACAACATTGACTGAAAAGCAAACGTTTTAACTTTTAATGAACATTCCAGTCATGATTAATCAAGTTTTGACATCCAAACAGTAAGAATGAAAAATAAATGTCATTTAGCTTTCGGACATTTTAGGCTGAAAACCTGATTTTTGCTAAGAAATCTGAAGAAAAGCAAACTTTTTCACTTTTCATGTACACATTCAGTGTATCTCATGAAAAATCAAGTTTTGACATCCAAACAGTAAGAATGACGACTAAGATAACATTTAGCTCTTTGGGACTTTTTAGGCTCAGAACCATTTTTGCTAACAACTCTGAATGAAAAGCAACTTTTTCTTTTTTCATTAACATTCAGTGTATCTCATGAAAAATCAAGTTTTGACATCCAAACAGTAAAATGACGACTAAGATAACATTTAGCTCTTTTGGGACTTTTTAGGCTGAAAACCTGATTTGTGCTAAGAACTCTGAAAAAAAGCAAAGTTTTTCACTTTTCATGTACATTTCAGTGTATCTCATGTAAAATCAAGTTTTGACATCCAAACAGTAAGAATGACGATAAATAACATTTAGCTTTTTTTGGACTTTTCAGACTGAAAACCTGATTTTTGCTAAGAAATCTGAAAAAAAGCAAAGTTTTTCACTTTTCATGTACATTTCAGTGTATCTCATGAAAAATCAAGTTTTGACATCCAAACAGTAAAATGACGACTAAAATAACATTTAGCTTTTTTTGGACTTTTTAGGCTGAAAACCTGATTTTTGCTAAGAACTCTGAAGAAAAGCAAACTTTTTCACTTTTCATGTACATTTCAGTGTATCTCATAAAAATCAAGTTTTGACATCCAAACAGTAAAAATGACGACTAAAATACATTTAGCTCTTTTTTGGACTTTTTAGGCTGAAAACTTGATTTGTGCTAAGAAACTCTGACTGAAAGCAAACTTTTTTCACTTTTCATGTACATTCAGTGTATCTCATGAAAAATCAAGTTTTGACATCCAAACAGTAAAAATGACGACTAAGATAACATTTAGCTCTTTTGGGACTTTTTAGGCTGAAAACCTGATTTGTGCTAAGAACTCTGAATGAAAGTAACTTTTTTTTTTTCATGAACATTCAGTGTATCTCATGAAAAATCAAGTTTTAACATCCAACCAGTAAGAATGTAAATTAAAATGTCATTTAGCTTTTTTTGAACTTTTTAGAATAAGACCTTAATTTCTGCTTACAACTTGACTGAAAGCAAACGTTTTAACTTTAATGAACATTCCACATGATAAATCAAGTTTTGACATCCAAACAATAAGAATGAAAAATAAATGTCATTTAGCTTTTTCGGACATTTTAGGCTGAAAACCTGATTTGTGCTAAGAACTCTGAAGAAAAGCAAACTTTTTCACTTTTCATGTAACATTCAGTGTATCTCATGAAAAATCAAGTTTTGACATCCAAACAGTAAGAATGAAATTAAATAACATTTAGCTTTTTTTGGACTTTTTAGGCTAAGAACCTGATTTTGCTAACAACATTGACTGAAAAGCAAACGTTTTTCACTTTTAATGAACATTCCAGTCATGAAAAATCAAGTTTTGACATCCAAACAATAAGATGAAAAATTAAAAGTCATTTAGCTTTTTGGACTTTTTAGGCTGAAAACCTGATTTTTGCTAAGAATCTGAAAAAAAGCAAACTTTTTCACTTTTCATGTACATTTCAGTGTATCTCATGAAAATCAAGTTTTGACATCCAAACAGTAAAATGACGACTAAATAACATTTAGCTTTTTTTGGACTTTTAGGCTGAGAACCTGATTTTTGCTAAAACTCTGAATAAAAAGCAAACTTTTTCACTTTTCATTAACATTCAGTGTATCTCATGAAAATCAAGTTTTGACATCCAAACAGTAAGAATGACGACTAAAATAACATTTAGCTTTTTGGGACTTTTTAGGCTGAAAACCTGATTTTTGCTAAGAACTCTGAATGAAAAGCAAATTTTTCACTTTTCATGAACATTCAGTGTATCTCATGAAAAATCAAGTTTTGACATCCAAACAGTAAGAATGTAAATTAAAATGTCATTTAGCTTTTTTTGACTTTTTAGAATAAGAACCTTAATTTCTGCTTACAACATTGACTGAAAAGCAAACGTTTTAACTTTTCATGAACATTCCAGTCATGATAAATCAAGTTTTGACATCCAAACAATAAGAATGAAAAATAAATGTCATTTAGCTTTTTGGACATTTTTAGGCTGAAAACCTGATTTTGCTAAGAATCTGAAAAAAGCAAAGTTTTTCACTTTTCATGTACATTTCATTCAGTGTATCTCATGAAAAATCAAGTTTTGACATCCAAACAGTAAAATGACGACTAAGATAACATTTAGCTCTTTTGGGACTTTTTAGGCTGAAAACCTGATTTTTGCTAAGAACTCTGAATGAAAAGCAAACTTTTTTTTTCATGAACATTCAGTGTATCTCATGAAAATCAAGTTTTGACATCCAAACAGTAAGAATGAAAACTAAAATAACATTTAGCTTTTTGGGACTTTTTAGGCTGAAAACCTGATTTTTGCTAAGAAATCTGAGAAAAGCAAACTTTTTCACTTTTCATGTACATTTCAGTGTATCTCATGAAAAATCAAGTTTTGACATCCAAACAGAAAAATGACGATGAAATAACATTTAGCTTTTTTTGGACTTTTTAGGCTGAAAACCTGATTTTTGCTAAGAAATCTGAAGAAAAGCAAACTTTTACTTTTTATGTACATTTCAGTGTATCTCATGAAAAATCAAGTTTTGACATCCAAACAGTAAAAATGACGACTAAGATAACATTTAGCTCTTTTGGGACTTTTTAGGCTGAAAACCTGATTTGTGCTAAGAACTCTGAAAAAAAGCAAGTTTTTTCACTTTTCATGTACATTTCAGTGTATCTCATGTAAAATCAAGTTTTGACATCCAAACAGTAAGAATGACGATAAATAACATTTAGCTTTTTTTGGACTTTTAGGCTGAAAACCTGATTTTGCTAAGAAATCTGAAAAAAGCAAAGTTTTTCACTTTTCATGTACATTTCAGTGTATCTCATGAAAAATCAAGTTTTGACATCCAAACAGTAAGAATGACGACTAAGATAACATTTAGCTCTTTTGGGACTTTTTAGGCTGAGAACCTGATTTGTGCTAAGAACTCTGAATGAAAAGCAAACTTTTCTTTTTTCATGAACATTCAGTGTATCTCATGAAAAATCAAGTTTTGACATCCAAACAGTAAAATGTAAATAAAATGTCATTTAGCTTTTTTTGACTTTTTTAGAATAAGAACCTGAATTTCTGCTTACAACTTGACTGAAAGCAAACGTTTTAACTTTTAATGAACATTCCAGTCATGATAAATAAGTTTTGACATCCAAACAATAAGAATGAAAAATAAAATGTCATTTAGCTTTTTCGGACATTTTAGGCTGAAAACCTGATTTGTGCTAAGAACTCTGAATGAAAAGTAAACTTTTTCTTTTTTCATGAACATTCAGTGTATCTCATGAAAAATCAAGTTTTGACATCCAACCAGTAAGAATGTAAATTAAAATGTCATTTAGCTTTTTTTGAACTTTTTAGAATAAGAACCTTAATTTCTGCTTACAAATTGACTGAAAAGCAAACGTTTTAACTTTTAATGAACATTCCAGTCATGATTAATCAAGTTTTGACATCCAAACAATAAAATGAAAATAAAATGTCATTTAGCTTTTTCGGACTTTTTAGGCTGAAAACCTGATTTTTGCTAAAAATCTGAAGAAAAAGCAAACTTTTTCACTTTTCATGTACATTTCAGTGTATCTCATGAAAATCAAGTTTTGACATCCAAACAGTAAGAATGACGACTAAGATAACATTTAGCTCTTTTGGGACTTTTTAGGCTCAGAACCTGATTTTTGCTAACAACTCTGAATGAAAAGCAAACTTTTTCTTTTTTCATTAACATTCAGTGTATCTCATGAAAAATCAAGTTTTGACATCCAAACAGTAAGAATGACGATAAAATAACATTTAGCTTTTTTTGGACTTTTAGGCTGAAAACCTGATTTTTTGCTAAGAATCTGAAAAACAAAAGTTTTTCACTTTTCATGTACATTTCAGTGTATCTCATGTAAAATCAAGTTTTGACATCCAAACAGTAAAAATGACGACTAAGATAACATTTAGCTCTTTTGGGACTTTTTAGGCTGAAACCTGATTTTTGCTAAGAACTCTGAATGAAAAGCAAATTTTTCACTTTTCATGTACATTTCAGTGTATCTCATGAAAAATCAAGTTTTACATCCAACAGTAAGAATGACGACTAAGATAACATTTAGCTCTTTTGGGACTTTTTAGGCTGAAAACCTGATTTTTGCTAACAACTCTGAATGAAAAGCAAACTTTTTCTTTTTTCATTAACATTCAGTGTATCTCATGAAAAATCAAGTTTTGACATCCAAACAGTAAGAATGACGACTAAGATAACATTTAGCTCTTTTGGGACTTTTTAGGCTGAAAACCTGATTTGTGCTAAGAACTCTGAAAAAAAGCAAAGTTTTTCACTTTTCATGTACATTTCAGTGTATCTCATGTAAAATCAAGTTTTGACATCCAAACAGTAGAATGACGAATAAATAACATTTAGCTTTTTTTGGACTTTTTAGGCTGAAAACCTGATTTTTGCTAAGAAATCTGAAAAAAAGCAAAGTTTTTCACTTTTCATGTACATTTCAGTGTATCTCATGAAAAATCAAGTTTTGACATCCAAACAGAAAAAATGACGACTAAGATAACATTTAGCTCTTTTGTGACTTTTTAGGCTGAAAACCTGATTTGTGCTAAGAACTCTGAATGAAAAGCAAACTTTTTCACTTTTCATGTACATTTCAGTGTATCTCATGAAAATCAAGTTTTGACATCCAAACAGTAAAATGACGATAAAATAACATTTAGCTCTTTTGGGACTTTTTAGGCTGAAAACCTGATTTTTGCTAAGAAATCTGAAAAAAAGCAAACTTTTTCACTTTTCATGTACATTTCAGTGTATCTCATGAAAAATCAAGTTTTGACATCCAACAGTAAAAATGACGACTAAGATAACATTTAGCTCTTTTGGGACTTTTTAGGCTGAAAACCTGATTTGTGCTAAGAACTCTGAAAAAAAGCAAAGTTTTTCACTTTTCATGTACATTTCAGTGTATCTCATGTAAAATCAAGTTTTGACATCCAAACAGTAAGAATGACGATAAAATAACATTTAGCTTTTTTTGGACTTTTTAGGCTGAAAACCTGATTTGTGCTAAGAATCTGAAAAAAGCAAAGTTTTTCACTTTTCATGTACATTTCAGTGTATCTCATGAAAATCAAGTTTTGACATCCAAACAGTAAAATGACGACTAAGATAACATTTAGCTCTTTTGGGACTTTTTAGGCTGAAACCTGATTTTTGCTAAGAAATCTGACTGAAAAAGCAAACTTTTTCACTTTTCATGTACATTTCAGTGTATCTCATGAAAATCAAGTTTTGACATCCAAACAGTAAGAATGACGACTAAGATAACATTTAGCTCTTTTGGGACTTTTTAGGCTGAAAACCTGATTTGTGCTAAGAACTCTGAATGAAAAGTAAACTTTTTCTTTTTCATGAACATTCAGTGTATCTCATGAAAAATCAAGTTTTGACATCCAAACCAGTAAGAATGTAAATTAAATGTCATTTAGCTTTTTTTGAACTTTTTAGAATAAGAACCTTAATTTCTGCTACAAACATGACTGAAAAGCAAACGTTTTAACTTTTAATGAACATTCCAGTCATGATAATCAAGTTTTGACATCCAAACATAAGAATGAAAAATAAAATGTCATTTAGCTTTTTCGGACATTTTAGGCTGAAAACCTGATTTTTGCTAAGAAATCTGAAGAAAAGCAAACTTTTTCACTTTTCATGTAATTTCAGTGTATCTCATGAAAAATCAAGTTTTAACATCCAAACAGTAAGAATGACGACTAAGATAACATTTAGCTCTTTTGGGACTTTTTAGGCTCAGAACCCATTTTTTGCTAACAACTCTGAATGAAAAGCAAACTTTTTCTTTTTTTCATTAACATTCAATGTATCTCATGAAAAATCAAGTTTTGACATCCAAAACAGTAAGTAAATGACGACTAAAATAACATATTTTCTTTTGGACTTTTTAGGCTGAAAACCTGATTTTTGCTAAGAACTCTGAAAAAGCAAGTTTTTCACTTTTCATGTACATTCAGTGTATCTCATGTAAAATCAAGTTTTGACATCCAAACAGTAAAATGACGACTAAGATAACATTTAGCTTTTTTGGGACTTTTTAGGCTGAAAACCTGATTTGTGCTAAGACTCTGAAAAAAAGCAAACTTTTCACTTTTCATGTACATTTCAGTGTATCTCATGTAAAATCAAGTTTTGACATCCAAACAGTAAAAATGACGATAAATAACATTTAGCTTCTTTTTTGGACTTTTTAGGCTGAAAACCTGATTTTTGCTAAGAAATCTGAAAAAAAGCAAAGTTTTTCACTTTTCATGTACATTCAGTGTATCTCATGAAAAATCAAGTTTTGACATCCAAACAGTAAGAATGACGACTAAAATAACATTTAGCTCTTTTGGACTTTTTAGGCTGAAAACCTGATTTTGCTAACAACTCTGAATGAAAAGCAAACTTTTTCTTTTTTCATGTAACATTCAGTGTATCTCATGAAAAATCAAGTTTTGACATCCAAACAGTAAGAATGTAAATTAAATGTCATTTAGCTTTTTTTGAACTTTTTAGAATAAGAAACCTTATTTCTGCTAAAACATTGACTGAAAAGCAAACGTTTTAACTTTTCATGTACATTCCAGTGTCATGATTAATCAAGTTTTGACATCCAAACAGTAAGAATGAAAAATAAAATGTATTTAGCTTTTCGGACATTTTAGGCTGAAAACCTGATTTTTGCTAAGAAATCTGAAGAAAAGCAAACTTTTTTCACTTTTCATGTACATTTCAGTGTATCTCATGAAAAATCAAGTTTAACATCCAAACAGTAAGAATGACGACTAAGATAACATTTAGCTCTTTTGGGACTTTTTAGGCTCAGAACCAGATTTTTGCTAACAACTCTGAATGAAAAAGCAAACTTTTTCTTTTTTCATACATTTCAATGTATCTCATGAAAAATCAAGTTTTGACATCCAAACAGTAAGAATGACGATAAAATAACATTTAGCTTTTTTGGGACTTTTTAGGCTGAAAACCTGATTTTTGCTAAGAACTCTGAAAAAAAGCAAACTTTTTCACTTTTCATGTACATTTCATGTTCTCATGTAAAATCAAGTTTTGACATCCAAACAGTAAAAATGACGACTAAGATAACATTTAGCTCTTTTGGGACTTTTTAGGCTGAAACCTGATTTGTGCTAAGAACTCTGAAAAAAAGCAAACTTTTTCACTTTCATGTACATTTCAGTGTATCTCATGTAAAATCAAGTTTTGACATCCAAACAGTAAGAATGACGATAAATAACATTTAGCTTTTTTTGGACTTTTTAGGCTGAAAACCTGATTTTTGCTAAGAAATCTGAAAAAAAGCAAAGTTTTTCACTTTTCATGTACATTTCATTTCAGTGTATCTCATGTAAAATCAAGTTTTGACATCCAAACAGTAAGAATGACGACTAAGATAACATTTAGCTCTTTGGGACTTTTTAGGCTGAAAACCTGATTTTTGCTAAGAACTCTGAATGAAAAGCAAACTTTTTTTTTTCATTAACATTCAATGTATCTCATGAAAAATCAAGTTTTGACATCCAAACAGTAAGAATGTAAATTAAAATGTCATTTAGCTTTTTTGAACTTTTTAGAATAAGAACCTTATTTCTGCTTACAACATTGACTGAAAAGCAAACGTTTTAACTTTTAATGAACATTCCAGTCATGATTAATCAAGTTTTGACATCCAAAACAATAAGAATGAAAAATAAAATGTCATTTAGCTTTTTTCGGACTTTTTAGGCTGAAAACCTGATTTTTGCTAAGAAATCTGAAGAAAAGCAAACTTTTTCACTTTTCATGTACATTTCAGTGTATCTCATGAAAATCAAGTTTTGACATCCAAACAGTAAGAATGACGACTAAGATAACATTTAGCTCTTTTGGGACTTTTTAGGCTGAAGACCTGATTTTGCTAAAAACTCTGAAAAAAAGCAAACTTTTTCACTTTTTTCATTACATTCAGTGTATCTCATGAAAAATCAAGTTTTGACATCAAACAGTAAAAATGACGACTAAGATAACATTTAGCTCTTTTGGGACTTTTTAGGCTGAAACCTGATTTGTGCTAAGAACTCTGAAAAAAAGCAAAGTTTTTTCACTTTTCATGTACATTCAGTGTATCTCATGTAAAATCAAGTTTTGACATCCAAACAGTAAGAATGACGATGAAAATAACATTTAGCTTTTTTTGGACTTTTCAGTCTGAAAACCTGATTTTTGCTAAGAATCTGAAAAAAAGCAAAGTTTTTCACTTTTCAATGTACATTTCAGTGTATCTCATGAAAAATCAAGTTTTGACATCCAAACAGTAAAAATGACGACTAAGATAACATTTAGCTCTTTTGGGACTTTTTAGGCTGAAAACCTGATTTGTTGCTAAGAACTCTGAATGAAAAGCAAACTTTTTTCTTTTTTCATGAACATTCAGTGTATCTCATGAAAAATCAAGTTTTGACATCCAACCAGTAAGAATGTAAATTAAAATGTCATTTAGCTTTTTTTGAACTTTTTAGAATAAGAACCTTAATTTCTGCTACAACATTGACTGAAAAGCAAACGTTTTAACTTTTAATGAACATTCCAGTCATGATAAATCAAGTTTTGACATCCAAACAATAAGAATGAAAATAAAATGTCATTTAGCTTTTTCGGACTTTTAGGCTGAAAACCTGATTTTTGCTAAAAATCTGAAGAAAAGCAAACTTTTTCACTTTTCATGTACATTTCAGTGTATCTCATGAAAAATCAAGTTTTAACATCCAAACAGTAAGAATGACGACTAAGATAACATTTAGCTCTTTTGGACTTTTTAGGCTCAAACCAGATTTTTGCTAAGAACTCTGAATGAAAAGCAAACTTTTTCTTTTTTCATGAACATTCAGTGTATCTCATGAAAAATCAAGTTTTGACATCCAAACAGTAAAAATGACGACTAAGATAACATTTAGCTCTTTTGGGACTTTTTAGGCTGAAAACCTGATTTGTGCTAAGAACTCTGAAAAAAAGCAAAGTTTTTCACTTTTCATGTACATTTCAGTGTATCTCATGTAAAATCAAGTTTTGACATCCAAACAGTAAGAATGACGATGAAAATAACATTTAGCTTTTTTTGACTTTTTCAGTCTGAAAACATGATTTTTGCTAAGAAATCTGAAAAAAGCAAAGTTTTTCACTTTTCATGTACATTTCAGTGTATCTCATGAAAAATCAAGTTTTGACATCCAAACAGTAAAAATGACGACTAAGATAACATTTAGCTCTTTTGGGACTTTTTAGGCTCAAAACCTGATTTTTGCTAAGAACTCTGAATGAAAAGCAAACTTTTTCTTTTTTCATTACATTCAGTGTATCTCATGAAAATCAAGTTTTGACATCCAACCAGTAAGAATGAAATTAAAATGTCATTTAGCTTTTTTGAACTTTTTAGAATAAGACCTTAATTCTGCTTACAACATCTGACTGAAAGCAAAGTCTTTAACTTTTAATGAACATTCCAGTCATGATAAATCAAGTTTTTGACATCCAAACAATAAGAATGAAAATAAAATGTCATTTAGCTTTTTCGGACATTTTAGGCTGAAAACCTGATTTTTGCTAAGAAATCTGAAGAAAAGCAACTTTTTCACTTTTTTTTTATGACATTTCAGTGTATCTCATAAAAATCAAGTTTTGACATCCAAACAGTAAAATGACGACTAAGATAACATTTAGCTCTTTTGGGACTTTTTAGGCTGAAAACCTGATTTGTGCTAAACTCTCTGAAAAAAAGCAAACTTTCACTTTCATGTACATTTCATGTAACAGTCATCTCATGAAAAATCAAGTTTTGACATCCAAACAGTAAGAATGACGATAAAATAACATTTAGCTTTTTTGGACTTTTTAGGCTGAAACCTGATTTTTGCTAAAATCTGAAAAAAGCAAAGTTTTTCACTTTTTCATGTACATTTCAGTGTATCTCATGTAAAATCAAGTTTTGACATCCAAACAGTAAAAAATGACGACTAAGATAACATTTAGCTTTTTTGGACTTTTAGGCTGAAAACCTGATTTTTGCTAAGAAATCTGAAGAAAAAGCAACTTTTTCTTTTTCATTAACATTCAATGTATCTCATGAAAATCAAGTTTTGACATCCAAACAGTAAAAATGACGACTAAGATAACATTTAGCTTCTTTTGGGACTTTTTAGGCTGAAAACCTGATTTGTTCTAAGAACTCTGAATGAAAAGCAAACTTTTTCTTTTTTCATGAACATTCAGTGTATCTCATGAAAAATCAAGTTTTGACATCCAAACAGTAAGAATGTAAATTAAATGTCATTTAGCTCTTTTTGAACTTTTTAGATAAAACCTTATTTTTGCTAAGAACTCTGACTGAAAAGCAAACGTTTTAACTTTTAATGACATTCCAGTCATGATAATCAAGTTTTTGACATCCAAACATAAAATAAAATAAAAATGTCATTTAGCTTTTTCGGACATTTTTAGGCTGAAAACCTGATTTTTTGCTAAGAAATCTGAAAAAAAGCAAACTTTTTCACTTTTCATGTACATTTCAGTGTATCTCATGAAAAATCAAGTTTTAACATCCAACAGTAAGAATGACGACTAAGATAACATTTAGCTCTTTTGGGACTTTTTAGGCTGACAAACCTGATTT